>QWTY01042613.1:8268-19915 GCA_008033365.1 Pseudorectes ferrugineus
TTCATAGAATCACAGAGTGGTCTGGGTTGGAAAAGACCTCAAAAATCATCTAGTTCCAGCTCCCCAGCTGTGGGCAGGGACACCTCTCACTAGACAAGGTGGATCAGAGCCCCATCCAACCTGATCTTGAACACTTCTGGGCATGGGACATTCACAGCTTCTATGGGCAACCTGTTCCAGTGCCTCATCACCCTTACAAAAAATTATTGTTTCCTAATATCTAATCTAAACCTACTGTCTTTTAGTTTGATGCCATACCCTCTTGTCCTGTCACTACATGCTCTTGCAAATATGTTGAGTTGGAGGATAGTGAAACTGTCAGAAAGGTGCAGAGGCAGCTTCACACCTATGGTGTTTTTGAAAGTTTGCAGTATTCCACTTACTGAAGCTGAGATAAAGCTCAAAATTGTATGTTTATAGCCCAAATCTTCCAGTGAGCAACCACAGCAGAAACGCACACATAAACAAAAACACTTTGTGCACGTATGTGTAAGGCCAAGAACTACCTCTGTGGGGGATGTGGCTGTCTTTTACCACATTATTGGCAAAACCTGAGGACCACTTGTATGAAAAGGAAAGGAAAAGTGAGACATAGAGTAAAGCCTATTAAATTGCTGATGCTCTTTTGGGGGGCCGATGTGTTACAGGAGGATACTCAAAGGTCATGTTTAGGGGTGTTAAATGTGCTGTTGCCATTAGGTCCTGGGAAACTGATTTATTCCATTAGCACCTTCTTTCTTCTTCTTTTCTTCACTCACTTTCTGGCCTGCTTTCTCCTCTGTTAGTCAAACATGCTTTTCAAGGGTGGGCTCAGGCAGTAGTAGCAGAAGCTCTTGTATATTCAGGCAATCCCCTTTGGCCTGCTCTGTTTACTCCTGATTTCTGAGAAGAAAACAGAACATTTCAAAGTGGATGGACCATCTTAAGTACCCTCTTCCATTTGTGATGGGACATCTGCCATCAGCTCCCCAGAACAATGAGAAAACTGGGGCCCACGAGGTGGTAGCAGGACTGGATCACAGGGTTGTTGCAGAGGAGCCAAGAACTGCAAGTTTTTCCAGGGCCACATGGAGATGTGTGACACCCACATATTGAGCAAAGAGATGCCTGTGTGCACAGGGTGCTCCTTATTTGGGCTGTGCTAGAGGTAAAGCATGCTGGAGGAGGATGCTCGCTGTCCGGCCGCACCTGGACTGGGTGATCCCCAGATTCGAAGGTGCCACAAAGCCTGAACACTGTTATAGGTCTTGTTATAAAACAATCAAAAAGCAAGGCCTCTCTCTTGTTTCAGTGGCTTTTGGGGAGCTGTGCTGTGTCAGGCTTGTGGAGGGGCAGAACTGTGGGGGCCTATACAGCAGAGTTTGCTTTGGATGGTACCATTTCTGCTGTTCATTGCAACAGGCCAGAAAGAGCCATTTGCTTTTATGGCAGGAGTGATGTGATGCATGTAAACAGAAAACTCTTCTCCTTTGCCAGAGCACATGGATGAAGCCCAAACTCTAAAAATGATGAACGCACTTTTTCATTCAAGTCTTTCTTGTCCCAGATTTGCTCAACTGCTGTCTTTGGGATATATGATGCATGCCGTGCTATTCCCCGAGCATCTGCTATAGGGGACTATGAGAGACAGAGAAATGGGCTAAAGGGACCACTAGTTTGAGCCAGTATGTTCTTCTAAGGCAGCTCCTGCTTGCACTGTAGGTATTCCAGCATTTGTGCTGCCTGTGCAGCAAAATGAAGGCTCAATTAGAGCATGAGCAAGTATATTCTGCTAGGTTGCCAAGACTGGTATAGGTACAAAGAGCACTGAGGGCACAACTGCACTGGCTCTATAAAATGCAAATCAGAACCTATTGTTGCTGAGGACCCTCTGTATCTCCTCTGGCTTTTAGCAAAGCTAATGCTCATGCCACTGTATGGCCATTGCTACCACTCCTCATACGCTGTGTAACAGATGTGTGTCTGCATTTTCATATAGACACGCACCCTTTCCTCAAGATCTGTGGGTTCCTCTCTCTTGCTGGCCTCCTGGTATCTGCATATCTCAGGATCAGCTGTCTCTGGCTCCCTCAGGCTACATTTGTACTAATAAAGCAGACAGGGACACAGCACAGCCATGTGGGTGCCCATACGATCGAGTCACTCCTGCTGCTGTTTTGGTCAGGTTCTCTTGCCAGTAATGCTGGGCACAGCTAGGAGGTAGCACGGGCCAGAGATGATTCCCAGGTGACAATCTGAGGCTATTTTGGAGCATAAGAAAATATACAGGTATGTTTTTCCTGGCTACTCAGGGAAAGAGAAAATGCCCTGACCCTTTTTACCCTATCAGCAAGAACATAGTCTGGGCCTGGATGTGAAAGAACAGTCAAATTCATGGGGAAAAAAAGGTGACCTGGATTCTCTGAATTTTAGAACCTATTACCCTGTAATGGTACATGTATATGTAATATACATAACTACATAACCATAATCTTGCATTATAGAAGACACCAATGTCCAGAAACTGCCATAAAATGTATGGTTCTGATAACTATTAAGTTTTCCAAACACTGAGAGGGAGAGTGAGGGGGCATGTGGGTTGAGAAGTAACCTCATGGAGACTAGAAATGGCCACTTAGTCCGATCTCATAAACTGCAGACAAAACCTAAGGTCTACATCTAATCACATGGTCCTAGCCATCCCAAGCCACTAAATTCTTCCAAGAAGACTATAGAATGTCAGGTCCTTTGGGACAGAAGAACAAAACCTTAAAAATCCCAGTGTGCCATAGAAAGGAGAACCTGGATGGGAAAGTGCCTGGATGATCTGCAGAACAGTAGTTTGGTGCAAAGAAGCTGAGGCAGAGGATGGGAATCTCACAGCTTTTAGAGTGGGAACTTAATAATGTGAAAAAGGCAAACCCTCTTTCTGCTTGCATAGTTGGTGTTATCCAGCCCCGTATAGTTATCAAAGCTGTCAGTCTGGTTTTTTCTTCATTCAGTAATTTCATTTCATGCAAGGGGGAAGTCTGGGTATGAGACTGTACATGCCTCCCTGCAGCTGCGTTTTGCAGTCCCAAACTTTCCTGCCTAGTTTAGATATGCTCACCTGCTTCTGATTTCTGGGTCTTCAGCAGCTCATCTCTTCAGGGAGCAAGAGTGGTACTTCCCAGTACTGTATACTGTGCTTTAAAAGCAACACTGGGGATAAAGACAGAGGTAATTCCAATTTCAGGAGGCTTCTGATCAATAGCAGTGCAACATGCATGGGATGGCAGCCCCTGCAGCACAGCAGCTGGATGCTACTGGAAGCAGCACAAACAGGACGGCTGCAGCTACAGTGGAACTGATCCTGCAGACCTACTGCAAGCAGAACTGCTGAATCACTGACCAGCTGCACCCTAATAGCTCAAAATTCTGGATGTAGAGCTGATGATTACAGCCTGAAGCTGGACATAGGACTGCCTGCTCAGGTAGAAAAGCAAGCAAGAGAACAACGGAAAGCCTGCAGAATGAGACTACGTGGCTTCACCTCATCCAGCCCACTGTGATTTCAGGTGTGACATGAGCCATGGCTTGGTGGAGTTCAGCATCATACTGGTCTGGTAAAATACAGCCATAAACTCCTTAACAGAGAAAAAAGAGGAAACATTGTTTTCCTATGCCAAATGCATTACCATACAGCAAAGAGTGACTCCGCACAGCAAAAGAGAAGAAAGCCAATGAGATGCTGCTAGTTTAGCAGCATCCTGTATATATTTAGCCTAACACCCTATAGGACAGTTATGTCGTGAGCAACTTTTCTCCTCTGTATCCTTACCTTGGTGGTACTGAGGTGAAATTGCTTTTGCAGCTTGGTTGCTGAATTGTACCAGTTGTAACAAAGGTCATGATATTTCTCCCAAACATCCCTAGTATCGATTCTTCATTTTGTTTTGTTTTGAAAACAAAACAACATAATGAAAAACAGGAGTGTGTCAGGCAAAGCTGTTTGTAGCATGCAGTACTGCTGCTTTAAGAGATGGCTGTGCAGTGCAGAGAATGAGCAGTGTGCACAAGTCTAGAATGAGCTGGGCTACAAATAAAAAGCTTTTCTTGGACGTGGACGGGACATTTTCACCTAGGCTGCAATGCATGTCATCACATACAGCAAAAGGATAAACAGGCCTGGGCCACCTTGATGAAAATTGATAGTGACTTACACATCCTTATTCAAAACCAGTCATATCCCAATTAAGGCATCCTCAGACAGCAATTTTCAGAATAATCCTACATAACACTTTCCAAGCCTTCCTAATCATTAGTTTGTGTTGATTGGAAGAAGGCTTTATTGTGCTGAGTCAGAGATTCCATGTTTGTCTGCTGAATAATTAGAAGGGAAACTTTTCAAGTTTGTCTTTTCATAGTCACATGGCCGTGTAGCCCATGAAATGTGGCGATTTTCTTGTGGAAGATCCCTGCTGTAGAAAGTCATCCTGTAAATTTTAGCTGGCTGGTTTGGTCACCTTAAGTATATTTTTTGCATGATAATATGATTTAATCTCATGGCAAAACTTTCAAATTCAATAAATCCATAAGGACTATTGGGGGGTGAGGAGGGGAAGTAGTCTCAGATTATAGTGTGAAAAGTTCATGCAATTCATGCCCCAATCCTCTCACAAAGAACTGACATTATTTTTTGGTTTCCCATTGAGAACAGTAAAGGCAACATCATGGCATCAGAATATATTTCTAATTATTGTTTCAGATAGACATTAGGCAACCAAGGTGAGTTCAGACTCTCAAATTCCAGGGATATGGATTATAAATCTCTTCCAGCTCCTAACCTTGCAGCATTTGTTGTCCTGGTCCAAATTTCTTGTCAATCTTTATGATGCCATGAAAAGGGACAGCATGTTTGAAGCACACATGGCAAAAGATCATTTGCTTTAAAGTTAAATGACTGTCTTTACTTGCCATCACAGCACCACCTCTGAACCCCCATTTTACAGCACTGCACAGAGAAAGGGGAAGGTGAAATTCACCGTTTTGAAGTTTCAGTGTTGGAAGGGACATTTAGAGGTCAGCTTCTTCATATTCCTTCAAAGAATAAGGATCAGTTACACCTAACCCACCACACCTAAGCCTAAATTGTCCTTAAAAAATCTTCACTAATTGAAATTTGACCTGTATCTTGTTATCTTGCTCTAATGCTTTCATAAATCTTGTGACTAGATTTTTCGCCCTTATATATAATTTAAATATAATTTTTTGAGAAGTGAGCTGATTTCTTCTGGGCCTCCCTCTCTTGGACTCAGGGGATGACAGACCACCTCCTTTTTTACAAAAATCTTTTACAAGATTGGATGTCGTTATCAGCCTTCTTTCTTGCTTTCCTTTTTACCAAAAGAAATAAGGCTACTTCATTCAGCCTTGCCTCCTTGGCTGATCATTCCTGCGGCTTTCTTCTGTCTCCACTTGGTGTATATCTGTCTTTAAGTGCGATGCCCTAAATTGGATACAGTACTTCGACTGACGCTTCTCCAGTGGCAAGTAGAGCAGAATAATTTCATTCCTCTGTCTTACAGCCAACAGTGTTCTCAAAACATCCCAGAATGCGATTCGTTCTTTTGAAGCAGCCTCATAAGCAATTGTGGCACATTGTAAACTTGGAATACTTTTTCCACCCAGTTGCAACCAGGCCATTTAAAATCCTCATCCCCAGTTCCAAGGTTCCACTTGTCCTTTACAAATCGCTGGTTTTCTGCTTTCAGACTGAAGATGCTCACCTGGCTTTGAAATCCTATGTAGTCTTTCAAATGCTGAACTTCTTAATTAACGTAGGTGCTCTTCCTGCTCCACTGGCCACATTGGCAGTGACAGTATTGAACAGAACGTGGTCAAAAGCAAATATGACTGCTTGAAGTGCCTCCCCAGGTTAACCACAAACTATTATTAACTACAGCTCATCTGAGATTTTTCACTGCATTCAAGCACTAAAAGGAAAGGGAGCTCCTTTGACAGCAATAAATAAATTATAACTTCAGTTTCAGTATGACTCAGTCAGACTTGCTACAGATGGAAGGAAATTTCACCCAGGCAGTTGTATCTCAGGTTGCACTAATACAAGTAATATTTTGAATATATCTGCTGCTTCACTTCAGCAGAAGAAACATACTAGCTTTAGCCTGGATAAGCTGCACTGCTTTTAAAAGACATAAATGCTTTTAGACCAGTAAGTCTTGGAAAAACACATGGATTAATTTGATGTGCCAGTGATCTTGAAAATCTGGATTTGGAAGGGCACTGTGAGTCAGTGGATGTACAGTGGAGATATATGTAATGTAGTCTTAGAGAGAAAGGGCATCCTTTTTCTTGAGAGGTACTTTCAGAAGCTTTTGTAAGACTTTGACTCTCAGTTCAAGGCACAATAAAATTCATTAGTTTTTTGCAAATGAAAGTGTTAGTCACTGTTGGTGAACCCTTGACTGAGAATAAACGATAAGAGCACAAACCAGCTGCAAAGAGATTGAGAACTTGAGGGTAAAAATCAAGGACAGGACCAACAAAAGGCACCTTGTTGTTGAGGTCTACTACAGGCACCTGGTCAGGGGGAGCCTGTTGACAAGACTTTCTTACTTCAGCTACAGGAGGCATCCTGCTCACAAGTGCTCAACCTCAGGAGGCATTTTAACCACCCAGATGTCTGCTGGGGAAGCAACACAAGTGTCTGTGAGCAATCCAGACACTGGAACAGGTTGCCCAGAGAAATTGTGGATTTCCCACCCCTGGAAGTGTTCAAGGCCAGTCTGGGTGGGGCTTTGACCTGGTCTAGTGGAAGGTGTCCCTGCCCATGGCAGGGGGGGTTGGAACCCTTTTGGGGGATCTTTAAGGTCGCTTCCAACCCAAACCATTCTGTGATTCTATGACAATATATTGCCACATATGTTGCCCCTTTCCTGATACAACATTGTAACTATAGGTTGAAGACAACCTTTATTAATGTTGAGAAATTACTACTTGGTGTTCAAGGGTAACGGGCAGTATTAGGACACCTCAAAAGGTTTTACTTCCTTGGTAAGTTCTTCCTTGGTTCAGCAAGACCAATCTTTCCTCACCCTGTCTTCTCCTAGATATCCCTCCAAAGACTCAGGTAAAATCTATGAAACTGGAAACTAAGTAGTATTGATGAGTCTCATTCTAGTGAATACATTGATTTACTCTGGAAGGGGCTCTGGAAATGCAGCTCTAAGACAGGGTATGCTTACAGAGAGGTAGTCTTTCAACAGTAGATTAAAGCATTGCCTTGTGTAATCTTTTCTTATTATTGCCACTGCTCAAATCTGTAGACATTTCTGTCAACACCCTCCCTCCTGAACCATACTGTGAATGAAAGCAATACAGCGACCCTGGCTGGTCAATCATCACTGTGGCCATCTTCAGTGAGTCTGAGGCTACCTTGGCTCCCACAGCACATTGTAAAAGCACTCAGAGAGTCACAGACAACAGAAACTGCTGCCCGGGTTTTTAAATGTCCACTCCTTAATCAATTCCTGGTTTTGAGTGTTCATTTTCAGGGAGCTGCTGATGCCCTCATTTACCATTCAGTCCAATTGGCATTGATGCTTTCCAGTACATTACAAATTCAGGATGAAAGTACTTACTTAATCTGAGTACATAAAATCAGTGACCACTTCTGACTCTGGTACAAATAAGAAGTTGCATTATTATGAATCGTTACGCTTGCAGTTAAAGGCAAGGGGAGCAATTTATTAACACAAAACTGGAACCTCTTCAATGGTACTTGTAGGAGCTGAAGTGCTGTCCTTCTCTAGAGCAGAGGTAAGACTGGTATCCATGCTGTAATAGCCAAAGACGCAGGGGAAGTTGTGAGCATAGGCTTTCTCACTCTAAAGAGAGGGCTCACTCTTAGTTCAGGTAACCACATCAATATAAAGTATTTAATAGATACCCCAGGCTGAACAATGCTCTCTAATATCAGGTACTGGAAAAAAAATAGTCCAGAGAGAAATATCTTCTTCTTGCCTATATGTATTATGTAAGCCAAATGTTATTTCTCAATATTGCCTTTTAAAAATAATGTGCCCAGCTGTTTAAAAAAAGCTGCACTGGAAAAGAGCCTCTCATCAAGAATGAAATGCACCAAAAGGTAGATCGGGGGAGCTCAGAGCTCTCCATGACAAAGTGGAGGAGAATGAAGCCGGCTTGCTTCCTTGGGGCTGGCAGATCTGGAATTCCCTTCATCATAAGCGCTGTTTCACTTCACCTCAATGAGTCATGCTGGTGAATCCTGAGGTTAATTATTAGATTATTCTAATACACATCAAAGGCTTTTGGAGGCTCCTGAGTCTTCACAGTTTAATATGTTCATTTATCAAGTGCAAGTAGGAGAAATGAAAAGTAATTAAATTATTTTTTTAAAGACTTTTAAAATTATCTATTATTTTCAAACTCCACTCATTGGACCATCTCTGTGATGCTGCAGAAACTGCAAAGTAGTACAAAAAGGGACAACTGGGTTGCAATAGTTTGCAGGCTTTTAAATCATGAACTGGTTGGTATTTGAATTTATTATTTGAAATGTGATAGCATCAAAGTTTATTTGGATATTTCTCAGGCAGGAGCAAGCATGCATTTAGGCCAGTGGTTATCTTTCCAAACAGTTTTAAAATCACAGAATGGATAAAGTTGGAAGGGACTACAGAGGGTCATCTGTTCCAACATCCCTGCTCAAGCAGGGTCATCCTAGAGCACATGGCACAGGATTGCATCCAGATGGTTCCTGAATATCTCCAGTGAGGGAGACTCCACAACCTCTCTGGGCAACCTGTCCCAGTGCTCAGTCACCAGCACAGTAAAGAGGTTCTTCTTCATGTTTAGGCGGAACTTCCTGTGCACCAGTTTCTGTCTGTTCCCTCTTGTCCTATTGCTTGGCACCACCAAGAAGAGCCTGGAAGTGGTACTTTATTTCCAAGAGGTCAGATATCCTCACCTTTATTTAGATAAAAAATGTTTTCTGGCTTTCTAGTCCAACACCATTTCACAGGTACAGACCTTTTCTTTGAGCATCAAGATGCCTTGTTAACCATCAACTGACAGTATGGGTTGATGGGCAAAATTCAGGAATACATGGGTAAAATTCAGGAATACAGAGAAATTACATGTAACAATAGGAACCAAAAATGTTTCTATTGTTCTTCTATTACCTCATATCAGTGAGGGGTTCATCCCCCACAGTCTCATTCATTCCAAGAAGAAAATACAGTTAAAAGAATGAATAAGATAAAAATTATCTTCTACAGAAATGTAAAACACAGGTGTATTCCTGCATGCATGTGGTCCAAAACATAACAAAGGAGCTTACCTGATCACTGGCAAGAACCAAAGAGGAGGAAGTTTGCTTAATTCTGTCTTAGCAGAGTGACACAAGGCTCTGCAAAGCAGCAGGCTGTAAAAGGAGACCTAAGGGCTTCACTTTAGAGCCCACAGTTCCACAGAAAAATTGGGTCCAGTTGGAATTTTGCTGAAATAATAGCATACAAATAGAGAACCACAGTGGTCCAGCTAAGGAGGACAGGCCTCCCTGAAAAAAGTCCAGGAATTGCAATGCATTGGAATCCTTCTGACATGCATAGAAGATTACTGAATTCTTACAGGTTTTTTTTAAATAAAGAGGCTAGATAAAAGAAAAACAGTCCCTGGGGAAATGCAATATAATTACATTTCTTCTTGTCTGATAAGTGCAAAATCAATTCTGCAGTGTTTTACCTGCATTCTGCGCTATTCTTTAAAATGTCAGCAAAAGGTTTTATTACTATTTATTACTAGTTATAGAGGAGGGAGTTAGTTCATTCACTAAACCTAGCAAAGAAACCATACAATCTAATTCCTTGTAAGAAATGTAGTTTTCATATTTACTACATCAGGAAACAATACTGACATAATAATAGAGTACAGTAGCTCTGAGGGAACTGTTCTGAGCTGTTGCACCAGGAGTCTGTGAACTGAGATATCCCCTCAGCAACAGGTGGTTGTAAAGGGAGGCCTTTACAGGCTGATAAAGAGATGTGAGAAGAAACTATTGACTTGTGCTCAAAAGAAATCTGGAAAGTGGCTGAAGGGTTGAGGAGGTAGGAAAGGGTATGAGCTCGGCATTTCCAGACACTGAATAATTACAGTATTTCATCCTGTACATCAAAAATCAGTATGCATCATTGAACATCCTGGACTTAAAATATAAGTAAAATCACAAAAACAGAATATAGACCAGAATTATATATTATTTACAGCATTACTGGTTTGCCTGTATGCATCATATCCATTGTGTATTTCTTTACTCCAATAATGCATCTGAATTTTACGAAAAAACAAAACCCAAAAATCCCCTTTCAGATACTTCTTGCTGTCTTCCTTTAGGCATTCCCAAATAATACTCTCTTTTCTGTGAAGGTATAAGAAATGTCCACTAGCTATAAAACATATCGGATTCCCAGATTGATATTTCTGAATGATGTACCACAACTTAGGACACACAGTACGTTTCTTATATTGCACAAGCACACAAATAACATTATAGTTTTGTACTCAGGCCTATTGAAATAAGCAGTGGACTCCTTTGCTCAGCTGAACAGACATAAATATCCATCAATACCTCAACACTTTTCAACTATTATGCTTCCAAACAACTTTAAACTTCTGGGTAGTGCACAGATAAGCACTTTATAGGCAGGTAGGCAGCTGTAAATTACTAACGTATGATTTCTACTGATCACACCAGCAAACAAAATATGCTCCTACTCACAGCTGGCAATCTACTGCCTGAGAGAAACATTAAACTCTGTCTCTGATTCAGTTCCGCAGCGTGTGTATCTCCAGACAGAATTCCTTTCTCCCTCCTTTATTCTGGCAGATATGGCAATATACCTCATTTTTACTTTTAAATCTTTCACATTTTCAAAAGTGCTTTAGTTATGCTGAAAAAGTAGATTTTTTTTTTTCTGAAAAGTGGTCTCCGTTATGACTTTGAGCAGTAATCTTTGAACTGTGGAAGGCATTGCTATTGCTCTGACTAATGACCTAAAGGCTTAGCCTGAAACCCTCATCAGCAACCAGGTTTGTGCACTTCTTCCCTTGTAATCACTGTGAAGGAACATCTTGCACAAAGGTTCACAGTGTCCCAGGGCTCTCTATTTTTATATAAAAATGAACAACATCTGGGGATAAAGCTACGTCTCAAAAGTAAATATCATATAAGTGCTCATTTACCAGAAACAGTAACCTGGCCCTCGCCTGGCATCTTTGTGAGCATGTGGAAAGAAAACTCTAGAAAGTACCTGAACTTCTCAAAACTATTACAAGCTTATATTGGGCAACAGTGATCAGAATGACATAACAAATGATCTACAGCACAGGGAAACAGACTGAATGCAGAAGTGTTTGCACAATCAGAAATTGATTTGCTGATTATGTCAATTAATGTTGGCACTAAGCTTCCTGTGGCTTATTTTCTGATTGATCTTTTGGCCATCTGTGACTGTTGCCTTATCTATGCTTATTTTCAGAGGGATTTAATGAATGCTTTGTTTATCATAAATCATTCAAAATTTTACCTCGTGGAATATGTGCTTATACTGTTTGGGTCAGCTTTGATTATTCCTTCTCCCTCTCC
>QWTY01042616.1:0-20473 GCA_008033365.1 Pseudorectes ferrugineus
CGGCGGGGCGGGGGCCGGCGGGGCCCCGCAGTGCGTGGGCACCATGGCCCGCTGGCTCCGCGAACACCTGGGCTTCCGCAGCGCCCGGCCCGCACCACCCGCGCCGCCCAAGCCCGACTACCGCGCCGGGCCGCCGCCGCAGCCGCCCCTGCCGCCCGGGGGCGCGGCCGAGCCGCTGGCCGCCGCCCAGCCCGACATCGTGGCGGCCTACCGGCTGCAGAAGGAGCGTGACTTCGAGGACCCCTACAGCGGCCCGCCGCCCGCCGTCGCCCCCGACGGGCCCCGCTACGTCTCGCCCAAGCACCGGCTCATCAAGGTGGAGGCGGTGGAAAAGGTGCCCGCCAGCCCCCCGCCGCCGCCGCTGGTGCCCGCCCCCCCCAGCTCGCCCCCGGCCGGCCCCGAGCCGCCCGACGAGCCGCCGCAGGAGGTGAGTGACCGGGCACGGGGCTCCGCTGCTCTCCCCGCGGTATCCCGGCACTTGGGATGCCCCGAGTGACCGCGCCGGACTCTCGGCCCCTGCCGTGACGAGCAGGACCAGGACCACAGGGGCAGGTGGAGCCTGAGCGCCTCGGTCACGGATGCCCTCGGAGATGCCCTCGGTGGTCCCGCCAGACCGTCGGCATCCACAGTAGGGAGCAGGGTTAGGATCCTCGAGCACCGAGGAGGGGCCACGGCCAGGCTCCACGGGGCTCTCGTGTCGCGTCCCCCCCGTGCCCCGGCAGCACCGACATGCCGGGCACACGTCAGCGAGAACGGGGGCGGCCTCGGCTTCCCCTCTGGCTCCCGCGGGAGGCAGGTATGATCCCCAGCGGGAAGCGCGCTCGCAGAGGAGTACAGGACCGTCTGCGGTGCCCTCCGACGCTGGGGCCGGTGACTCTGGGCCTCCCACCGCTCCGTACCCAGCGGATCTCTCTGCCCGCTTGCCCGGGCTGCCCGTGCCAGCGGCGGCGGCCGGACCCCCGGAGATGCCGTGCTGCTTTGTCAGGGAGCCTCAGCGCTTCTTTGTCTGCCGCCTCCCCGCCGGCTTCTCCAGGGTGAGAGCAGAGCCTGGCGCTGCCGGTGCTGCCAAGGAGGCGAGAAACATCCCCGGTGAGAGGTAGGAGCTGGGCAGAAGCTCCCCATAGGGAGACGGGCTCTGAGTGGCACAAAGACCTGGTGGAGGATAAACCCAACCGGGGCTGCGGCCGTTGGTGCCGGGCCTCCCTCTTGGCGGAGAGGCTGATGCGGGGACTGCGCAAATAAAGGCAGGAGGGAGTAATTAGTGCCCGCTAGCGCTGCCGCCTGCAAGACGGGGCTTGTCAGGCGAACTCGACGGGATTGCAGATCTGGCTGGCGGAGGGAGTCGTGGATACAGTCAGTGATCCCATCCATGGTCCTGGGACTGACGGGTTCCACAATGAAATAAGCACCGGGAAAAATCTGCTAGAGAGTGTTTTAAGCAGATAGAAAAACTTGTTGCGGTGGATCTTGGGAAGTTGCTTGTACTGACTAATTGCTTTTGGGAGATTTCCAGAGTGGCCCAGCAGAGCTCCCCTTTTGAGCTGGGTAAACTGGCTGCTGCAGGCAGCAGAGGAGAATGAGGAGGGGGGCACTGGTAGCAGGGATCAGAGGTGCCAGCATGGTGCTGCAGTTTGCTGAGGCAGTCTGGATGGTTTTTCCTCTGGAATACACGTTGTGGGATCAGAGCAGGAGCAGGAGCATGTGGACTCAGGCTGTGATGTGCAAAGGGCTGAGCCAGAGCTGTGGGAAGCAGGGACTGCTGACAGATACAGCCAGGCTGTTTGGGGGTCCAAAGGCTGGGGAGAATCTCAGAAGTTTAGAGAAAAGTCAGAAGCTGGAATACATTTGGGGAAACTGTGCTAACAGGACTAGGCTGAAGAAGACCCTTCATTTATCCAAGATAGGCAGTGATTAGATTACTGCTAGTCTCCTGCGTACTGCTGTAGGGAGGAGGCTTCTAATTCTTTAGGACTCTGGTACATGATGGACACAGACAGAGCTCCAGAGCCTGGGTGAAACTGGAGTAAAAGTGGAAATATTTGATAGTGCTTGCAGCTGTCCATTAATACATTTTTCCTGGAGGAGCCAGGGAGCATGCACCATGTGGAGCAACTCTGTTGGGCTGAAATGCCCTTTGCAGCTCTCATCTGCTGGCCTTGGCACTGGGCTGAGCAGTGGGTTCCCCAGCTGCTCTAACATCATAGTGGCACTCCCTGGAGGCGGTACAGGAGGATGGAAGTGCCTGCTGGGGGGTTACTGCTGCTTGTGACCCTTGCTCTTGGTGATGTCAAGCTGTCCTGGAACAGGGAAGGGATGCTGGAGCTGGGCTGGAGCCTCTGCTGAGATTATGGTTGTGCAGGGGGCTCAATGCTCACACACTTAGGAAGAGGCTGTGGGCACTGTTCCCTACCTGCTGCAGGGACTGGGACTGCAGACCCCTTGGGTTGTGTTGATGCTGGAGATAAAGTACAATTCTATGTATAGACAAAGCTGCTGGAGCAGAGAGGGTTTTTGTTAATGATTGATGGGGAAAATCACTCTTAATAAAATGTGCAGCCCTTCCAAGTGGGGATGATGAGGATGGAGAGAAATGGAAAGAGCAGTCACTGGTTCCTGATTGTGTGGTTTGGCTGAGACCGTGTCGTTTGTTGTGGCTGGGGGCTGACTATGTTCCCTGGGAGCCTTGTGCCTGCTGTAGCTGTCCTGCCAGTTCTGGAGAATGGAATGGGCCGGAACATCTTGGCACAGGAGTCCTTCCTGCCTGGGCTGCACAATGCTTTGCTGCTGTAGCATGAGCCATCACATCTTTGCGCCTTCTGTGGGATCTGCAGCATCCTGTGGGGTTGCGTTAGAGTGAGCTCTGCGGTGGTTTGTGCTGCATTCCAAACTCTGCTGGAAATGGTGTGGACTGCACAGGTCCTCCTCGGTCTGCTTGGTCTGCCAGGCCTTTCCCTACAGCAGTGGACAATGGACTGGCCCTGTGTGGTTCACCTGAGCCAGGTGGATACCCTAGAGATGTCTTCCCTGCCGTGTTTGGATTAGGCACAAGGAGCAATGCCACTGGGATGCAGCGGGGAGAGATGCGATGAGGGACCTTCTGCTGCCTGCACCCAGGGTGTGCTTGAGGATGGGCTTGGGGATCTGCCTGAGGACATCTTTGTCCTGTGCCCACCGGGACCAGTCACTGCTGTTCTTGCTGGGAGCGCAGGGTCAGTGCCGCAGGGTGTGAGAATGGCTGGTCAGGAAGCTCTTGGGTGTGTGTCTTTCCTGTGAGAGCCTCCTCGAACTGAGTCATCTTATGCGATACCGATGGTGTGCTGTCCATCCCCCATGCCCTCCTCCTGTGCCACGGGTGCAGCCCTAGGCTCCCTGCCTGGCCCAGCCACGCCCCGTGGGCTGTGGACCAGACCCTTCTTGGCAGGTCAGCGCTGTGTTTGTTTTCGGATTTGGCTTCAGTGTCTGCCAAAAGCCAAGCTGCCAGATGTGTAAAACTGGAGGAATTTTGCACCTGACAGAATGAAATGAGTTTGCTCAGTTTAACCAGTCTTCTGAGGAGACCCCAAATGTGCTTTATCTCCAGGGTGGGAAACTTGTTTTTAAGGTGGAGGATCTCCCCAGGAATCCTCTGCAAACCTCTCTGTTGAGTGGAGCATCTTGTTGTGGAAGAAGGTGGTGGCAGGTAGAATGTTTCTAGGCAAGATGGGACAAAGAACCCCAGCTCTGGCCTGGGATTTCGGTGTCAGAACTGTAAACACTCTTGAAGAGCTGTGATCTGTCACCTTCACTGGTGGGCAGCGTAAAAGCTGTTTGATTGCAAGAATGCAGTGATGATCTGGTTCTTTGCATTAATTTTGTTTTGACTTCTTTTTTTTCCCCTTATAGTTGGCATGTATAATAGAGCGCAACCAGCCTCGGTGCTGCAGCAGGAATCTGGGTGTGCATTTCACGTGAAAAACACTCATGCTCAAGCAGGGTATGTGTCCAGGTGCCAGTGGTGCTTGGCTGCTCCCTGAAGGACTGGTCTGCACCAAGAGCTGCCCTGGGATGGTGGCTTTGC
Source organism: Pseudorectes ferrugineus (assembly GCA_008033365.1). Taxonomy (NCBI): domain Eukaryota; kingdom Metazoa; phylum Chordata; class Aves; order Passeriformes; genus Pseudorectes; species Pseudorectes ferrugineus. Next base: position 4,058 of record QWTY01042616.1, read on the forward strand.
ATGTCCGGCTTTTGCTTTGCACCCAAATTATTTCACATCTAGCAAAGCTTGTGCTGTGTATGAGCAGGCGATGCCTCCATAGCCATGTGGTGGGATCGGCAGGCGGTGAGCAGCTCCCTCAGCAAAGCATGGAAATACCTGGCCTTTGACCAAAGTGTGGGGGCTTAGGGCACCCCTGGGAGCTGCCCTGCCAGTGGCTGTGGCCCTCTCCTGCTCTGGGGAGCAGCCATTTGCCCTGTGGCTGCTGCTGAGAGCCCTGCATGGCTCATCAAGTCCAGTACTCAGATTAGGAAATGTCAGAGATGCAGTTTCCTGAGCAACTGTAATACGGCCCCATGTGTGAGGGCATTAGGATGTGCCCGGTAATGACATGATCCCTGCTGTTTGCCCCATTCCTGGCACTGGCTGGAGCCTCCAGCCCCTCAGTCTTGGGGCTTGGCACATTCTTGTGTGCTTGCTTGTGCACCCTGAGGTTGTGATGCTCCTGGAGGCAGTAATTGCCTCCCCGCCTTTTCCGTGGCTCTCTGCTGTAATATCTAACCATTTAAAGGACAAATAGGTTTATGTTCTCATCACCCTACAGTTGGGAGACCTTGCTCCTACAAAGTGGCATCCTTGAGGCAGTGGAGAAGCAAACTAGTTTGGCAAATTCCCCCCTAACTCAGGGAGCTCGCCTCTAATCCGAGCCATTTGCTCTGGGTCCAAGCTGAGCCCAGCAAACCACATCCTCTGCCAACAGAGCCCATCTAATCTCTGCTGAGTGCCTCTGCACCCTTCTGCAGGCAAAATACCCAGTTTTAGGGGTCTTGACAGAGACCTGTTAGGATTCTCCACCATCCTCTGCTTTCTAGACCTGGAGGCATCTGAGTGGGGGCCACTCTGTGAGCCTGCTGGAGCTCCTATGTTCCTCCCTGGGAAGCCAGACCTAAACATGAGGAAATACAGTTGGAAATAAGGTTGGGCTTGATGATCTTGGAGGTGTTTTCCAACCCTAATGATTCTATGACAGTGACCACTGCATGCAGGGAAGCCTCTCGGCCCTGTCTGAAGCTGCTATGTGTGTATGGGGCAGAGGGAGGGTCCAGGACTGGGTCTGTGCCTGTCTAGGAAATGTGGTTCGTGGCAGGTTTGAATGTGGTCAGGTTGGGCTTGGGGCCAGAGGAACAGACAACTAACCCCAGGAGGGTCGACAAACTGCATTTCACAGCTCCCCAGCATGCCTGAAGCCATGAGAGCTCTGCACAGGATGAGCACTGGACATGGCGCTGCCCGTCCACCCACCTTGCCTGTCAAGCTGGTGCATTTGTGCGTGTAGGGACGCTGCTGGCATGCCCACGCCTCCACTGTCATGAGCACATGTGTGAAGATGCTGTTGCTGTCACAGGGCTGTGCTCTGCAGATGTTGAGGTGCAGCAAGAGCCTCTGTGCCTCTTTCAAGGCATGGGAGAGGCTGTGGGATCTCCCGGCTGTTTGGAGCGGCTTCACTGAGATCTCACATGCAGCAGGTGGGAAGCAGGTCCTGGTTGACCAAGCACCTGCAAAAGTCACCAGAGACTTGCATTTCCCCTGGGGAATTTTGCCCTAGTGGTGGCAAGCAAAGGGCTGCAGACCCCTGGGCTCAGCACTGCCCCTTTGTGTCTCCAGTGCCCGACAGGGCCTGAGCAATGCCATGTCACCCCTCGGATGACGGAGGTGAGAGCAGATTGCCTGTCTCCCGCTGCAAAGCCATGGGCTGGATGCTTCTGCTGCCCTGTCCTGGCTCGCTGCCTGGGGTGGAGCCAGTACTCTGACACCGTCTGTCCCCTGCCACCTTGCCGAGGAGTGAGAGCATCTGCAGCTCCCATGTTTGAATCCTGTTCTGCTCCTCTGGGGTGGTTGGGATTTGGTCTGGGGATGATCAGCTACTCGCTCGTGCCTTGGCATGGAGGGACCAGGCTTGGAGGGCTGACCCAGTTCCCCATGCATCGGCTGCCCGTGGAGCTGGGACATTTAGGGAGGAGGTGGTGAGCCAGGTGCAGAGAGCCGTGTGCCTCCTGTAGCTCACAGGGATGCCAAGTCTTGGGACTGCACGGAGGTGTTTACAGTTCCAGTTCCTGTTCCCTTTTCCTGCTGGGTTTTGCTGTTACAGGCCATTGTTGGGCGTTTTGCACAGGAAGGAGGGAGAAGTGGTTTTTTTTAAGCTGGAGCTGCAGAGGAATGTGTGAGCAGCCGTGGTCTCCGTGGCTGGCCAGGAGCAGGGGCAGCGTAGTGGTGAGGATGGAGCCTGGCACTGGGTGGGATTAGACAGCTTCCACACCATGCTTGGGACATTTGGTCCTTGCTGTGGGACATCTGCATAGCCCGTGTTGTGGTAGCAAACTCCCCCCAAGCTGGGGGTTTGCATCCTGGTAGGTGAGCAGACCCTGCTAAGGTGCTTGGGTACACTTGGTTGCTGCTGGAAATATTGCCTGGCCCCGCTTTGGGAGCAGGCTGTGGGGCTGGAGGTGGGATGTACAGCTCCAGGCTTCTTGGGGACTGCAGTGTTGTGTGATGGGGTGCTCTGGCTGGGAAGCTGCTGAGGTACTAGGGCGGGCATGTGGTTCCAGTGCTGGAGGGGATTGAGATCTGGGACATGCCCCATATCCTACTGCAGGATCCTCTCCTTTTCACTAGTAAGTACAAATCTCAAGAATTCAGTGCTGACCCTGTGACATGACACTTGAGAAGCTCCTGGTTCTGCTTCTTGGAGGAAGGCTCTATCTTGTCTTAGTTAACTTAGGATGTGTCTGGGGATGCTATGGAGGCCTGGGAAGGAGTGGAGAGGAAGCCATAGGCTGTTCTTAGCCCTTTTGTTAGAAAATATCTTCAAACAAGCGCACAGGAGCCCTGGAAAATAACCAGTGAGTTCCTAGTCGTGCCAGTGCCAGCTGACATCCCTGTTTTGGGATCTGTGCCCCTTCTCCACCTTGGGAAAGGAAATGTGGCTGTGTGCAGGAGAGCATCTGTGTGCCTTGGAGGGTACAGCACTGCTGGCAGCCCTGCACTGCAGTGGGGACCTGGCCAGGGCATGTGTGTGGGTGCTGGCAGTGCTGAGCCTGATGGTGAGGGAGGGGCAGGGCTGCCTTCTGCTCTGCTTGGCTCCATCCTAGCTTTTGGGACAAAGGCTGGAGCATTTCCATGGCCGAGTGCCAGTGCCTGGAAAACTGTCAGCTGCCACCACCTGCTCTGCAGGGCTGCCATGATGCAGGTTTGGGCTGTCAGTGGCTGCTCTGGCTGCTCCTGGAAGAGCTCAATGGTGAGCTCTGCCTTCCACCTCCCAATAAAGGCAGAGAGTGCCCTAACCCTTTTCCTACTCTTCCCCTCTTCCAGCTGGCTGTCCTGGAGGACTACGCAGATCCCTTTGATGCGGCACAGGTGGCAGGTAGCCAGGCAGGGCTGGAGAAGGTGATGGAGAATGACGGGTATATGGAGCCGTATGAAGCCCAGAAGATGATGGCTGGTAAGGTGGAAGGCTTAATGCAAAGGCCACTCTTTACACCTCTGGTCCCTGAGTTTGGTGGCCACTGTACTCTGTTCCTTGCAGCCTGTGACAGCATCAGCTCCCCCAGATAAGGCAAACCTGGGCAATGGTTGTGGTGGGGGACAGCCATTTTGCAAGCAAATTTTCCCAGCTTTATCCTTGTGCGTTGGGTTTGCCAGAGCGCTCAAAGACTGTCTGAGCATTACAGGCACATCTCTCCCTGTGATGCTGTCCCCCAGGACTCCAATTGCCAGGCTGAGCCAGGAGAGACCTGACATTCCATGCGTCTGGCTTAAAACTAAGATGGATGTGGGACCTATTTAATTCAGTTAGGACCGGGCCAGAACATGCTGTGTCTGCTGCAGCAGCGGGGTCCCCTGTGGGCTTCTCTGGGGCTGGAAGGCTGGCGAGCTGGGAGCCTGTGCTCCTGACGGCAGTGCGCAGTGTCACCATGCTGGCTTGTGTGCTTCAGGCTCTGGCTCTGCTTTGCAGCTCTGTGGTTTTCATGGAGCAAGTGGTTTCTGGAAAGCTCATGTGGCTTTTTGAAGTAGACCATTATATTTCTTGGAAAAACCAGCAAGCAGTGGAGAGGCTGCTTGTGCCTGTGGGAGAGACTATGTTTTGCTTGAGGGAAGGGCATTTTATTAAACCAGCCACTCTGGGTGTCCAGGGTGTCCAGCCTCACTGCTTGCAGGAAATCAGGCTTGGGGGGTACTCTGTCCCCATTGACCCCGTTTTGCCAGGCTGCCCAGGAGTGGGGGTGTGGTACTGTCAGGATCTTGGTGCTGCTGAGCAGCTCTCCTGCTTCTGGCAGCTGCTTGCTGTGTCCTTCTCTGCTGATGCTCTCTACCCCATTTTACCCATGGGTGACACTGAGCCCTGTCATCTAGCACGGTTTTGGGGACCATGGCTGTGTTGGGCAGAAGGCTTATGGTCTTTTCCCCCTTCTTCTGCTAGAGATCCGCCAGAAGGGCTTACGAGAGGCTCCAGCCCGGCCGCTGCACCTCTACGACACTCCTTATGAGCCTGTGCTGGACATGGACAGTGACTGCCCAGCTTGCCCCAGGCCCAGGGAGTCCCGGCTGCCCGAGGATGATGAGCGGCCGCCAGAGGAATATGACCAGCCCTGGGAGTGGAAGAAGGAGCGGATCTCCAAAGCCTTTGCAGGTGAGTGATGGGAGCAGCCATAAAACAAACAACACTTTTTGTGAAACTGGATCCTTGGGGTCAGTAATGGTGGCCTCTGCATTTCCATGGCTCAGGGAGCGCTTGTGCTCTTGTAGAAGCTGTTTCTCTGAGCAGGGAGCCAGGATGGACAGAGTGATGGATAGAGCTGCCTTGGTAACCTGTCCAACACCTGTCTCCCGTTGCCTCTGACCGACCACAGCCTCTGGTGCAAATAGCACCCCCAACCTTGGGTTGCAGGGGCAGGTTCAACCCTGGGCTCAAGCAGATCACTCCTTCCTCAGGACAGGAGAATACCCAAGGAGCCCTGATCCAGGCTTCGTCCAGCCCCCCTGACCTATTTATCTGTGCTGCAGGATCGATTGTGTTTGTGTTTGGTAATGAGGAAATCCATGCTGTGCATTAGCGCTGGCTCCTCGCCAGTGCTGGCTAATTGCCATGCTCTTATCTGGGATGCATTTTAATTGCAGCATTGTGTGTCTGTGCTGCAGTTGGCACTGAGGGTGCTCAGGGTCGTGGCACTGTGTGGAGATGATGGCAGAGAGAGATGTGAAAATTTGAGGTTGGGGAGTGGTTCACCTTTTGGGTTTGGGCACTGTGAGCTGGAGATGTGTGTGCTGGGTTCAGTGCCACAGTGCCTACTTGTGCTTGGGGCCACCAGGCCCCACAGCACCCTGTTCTGAGGATTCAGTGTGTCGGGCCCCATCTTGGAACACTGTGCACTGCTGGGCTGCGTTTGTGCTGAGGTGGCTGTGTTCTGGATGAGCCACCTTGCTTGATATCCCTGGGTGGAGGTGGTATGTTCGCAGGTCTGGCTCACACGTGGATGCATGTGGGTGCTGCCCAGGGCACTTCAGGCCTGCTCCGAGTCCCGAGGGAGTCAGGTTGTTGTTCCCTGGGCCACGCTGGGACCTGCTGCCTGTTTTTTTCTGAAGCCAGAGCAGGTTCTGCTGTGTCTCATAGGGTGTTTTTTCTCTCCAGTGATGCCAATATATCTCTGCTGTCCCATTCCCCCTTTGGGGGTCCATGGGACCCCTGCTGATGGGCAGCTGGTACTGGCACAAGGCTGCAACCCACTGCTGCCTGGCAGGGGAATGTGGACCCCGTGGGTGGCTGGGAGACACCTAGGGTAAGACAGGCAGGACAGATGGCAATTGAATGCTTGGCCAAGACCCCCAGACAAGTATGTGGAACGGGGTGATTTCAGGCTCCCCCACACCCTAGAGAGGGTTGGCTGGAAAAACTGATGGAGGAGCAGGGTCTCTCCATTGGGAATGTGCCCCACCTCAGGCCTGTCCTTGCTTGGTGCTGTGGAGGGGATGAGATGGCCAAGCTGGTGTAGGGCTCCCAGGAATTTAGTCCTCAGGCCTTTCCCCCCCCAACTATTCTCCCTCTCCCTGGGCCTCTGGTGTTGCTGATGGTTTTTTCTAAGCTCTTTCTTTCTCTTTCTTTCTCTCTCTTTCCCACACCCTCTCCACCCCCCATCCAGTTGAAATCAAGGTCATTAAAGACCTGCCATGGCCCCCACCGGTGGGACAGCTCGACAGCGGTGAAAGCCCCCTGGATGGGGAGGCTGGTGCCCCCATCCCTCTGCAGCACGGCCAGCACAGCTACGAAGACGCCAATGGTGGGTCTTGCGTGACAGCGGCGTGTCCGGGGAGGGGCTGCAGCCTGTGCTTGCTGTGACCCTGGCCCACTGCGATGCCTCGGAGCTTGCCCAGTGCACTGCCAGATGCGACCCTCCTCCTCTGCCCTCCCGCAGCTCCTCCTGGCCCCTTCAGCTGTCATGTGCTGGACACCGGGTGTTTGTCCTGCTGCACCTTCCTGCTAGGAAGATGCACTAGCTCTATGGCACCTCTTTGCTCGCAGCAGCGCAGCAGCGGAGCTGCTCTGGGGGATTATTCTGTGGCAGAGTCATTACTGTCCCTTTTGTTCTCTCCTCTTTGCCTCCAAATTCGCAAAATTTGATGGCTGCTTTTAAGGTCTTCTCGACAACTGCACTGAGTATTTAGCTGATGTTTTCTTGCGACTTTTAATGCCCAGGACCCTAGGTGTGCTAGTAGCTAATTCAGATCCCAGTGCTGAAGTTGGGGCTGTTTTTTCCCCTCTTCATCATTTAGCACTGCTTCATTTCCTCTGCTGTTTTATTACCTTGCTGCTTAGTGTCAGGAGGTCCCTATGGATTCTCCACTCTTGCTTTTGCTATCCTGAGCAGCCAAATCTCCCAGGTACACTTTGTCATCTCAGGTTTGTCTTGTTGTGAAGCCTTTTTTGTATCTGCCGAACACAGAGCCCCTGGGTAAATCCCCTTTAGATGCTGCTGGCAGTCTTGCTTATGAAAGCCAAATATTGCTGCTTCTCTTTTAACCCTTTATTAATATTTCAAGGACCTTGCTCTTATGCTGTGGTGAATTAGGATTTTGCCAAGAGCAGTAGGTGGGGGGATTTTGTGGAAAGCCATGACTGGGTTGTTACCAGTGGGGAACTGGGATGTGAGCTGTTTCTTTTCCTGTGCAGCAGCATGCCGTGCCTGCCCCACTAATGCTGCCCGGGTGGGCACTGCGACATGCCACGTACAGATGTCTTATTTCCTTATCTGCAGTTACCCAGATCCCTGCAGAGCTTCGTAAGATAAAGCCACTGTGGCCTTTGCTGCTTCCCAGGTGGGTTTGAGCACAGGCTGCAGGTGATGGCTTGTTTTGCTGCTGATGGTGAGGGCACTTGAGAGCGAAGTGGCCGCTCTGCCAGGGCTTTGTTGGGTATTTCCCAAATCCGTAGGGATGCTGCAGGCTGAGATCAGTCCTCAAGAAGAAAGATCTTGACAGGTGGGAACTTTCTGATCCTCTTCCTGCAATGAATGCAGGTGTCAAGAAAAATTAATCTCTTTGCTATGCAGCCTCTTCTTTTCCCCCATCATTTAGTATGCCCGCAGTTGCTCTGACATGCATCCTGCTCCTGATGAATACATCAGTTTGTCATTTTTCCTGGATTTAGCAACACAGAGTCTCTTTTTTTCCCTCTGACTTGCCTTGTTTTGTTATGTTAAGTTTATCTTGCCAGAGTTTTGTTTCATTTTCTACTTCCCGTGTCTGGGAGTGACTTGAACGTCTTGAAGGATGTCTTCTTCCTCCTAAGGGCTTGTTTTTAATATCCTGTTTAATCATGCACATGCCTCTGCCTCCCTCTGACAGGTGCAATGCATTTCTTTTGAGCCTGTAACGCAATGACTTCGTGCCGCCAGCAAATACTTGGGCTGTTTGATTGTCTGGCTTTTTAACGATTGCCGCAATTTTTTAAGGTGACGAGTTGAAATTGAAGCCTGGGTGTGATGTACAAGGGCAAGCACGGTTAGTGAAAAGCCAGAGCGCCGCAGAGGCAGGGCTTGTCAAGCCATAATGCCGGGCACCTCCTCCCTGAACTGCTGCTTATGGTGGTTTAAGCCACGCTAAGCTGCAGAGGATTTTGGCTGGGTTTGCTTTTGGCTGTCTTCCCCTCCTTGCAGTGCTGGGGGGGCTGGAGTCCTGCTCGCCTGCATAAGGCCTGGACAAGGCGTCACTCAAACAGCTGCCTTAGAGAATGCCCTGCTAGAGAGGAAAACATCCCTCTGGCTATTTTTTGCCTCCCCCTCCAGCAGCCAGGAAGCATGGAGAGAAGTTGTCCTGTCTGGGGCATTCCAGTAGTCCTGGGAGCTGTGATTCCTGGGCTTGGCCACCTCCAGGGTGACTGTGCCGCCATGGTGTCAGCCCCTGGCAGCCCCACACTGTGGCAGCTCTGCCCGATCAATAAGTAATTTGTGCAGGGGGGTTGGCGGTACAGGGAGCGATAATGAACTCTTGGGAGGAGGAAGAAACAATATTGTTAATGCTGAAATCATCCTGCGGGGAAATAACAGGTGGTGGGAGACCAGGTCCCCAGGGCATGGCTTGGTCAATCCCCCACGCTTGTGGCTGTGGCTGGGCTGGTGACAGGCAAGTGGCAGCACCAGGGGAGGTACCTGCAGTCAAAATATACCCTTCCCACCTTGGGGAATTGTTTTTTCACCCCATGTTTATTTGTGCCAGCAGAAATGTGTCCGTCGGTTCCAAACTGACTGCTTCCTTTAGCTCCATCTATCCCCTCTTTTTTTAAATCTAATTTTTTCCTCTGAGATTGGGAAACCTCTTCTTGCTGCATCTCACTTAACTCTGTACCGCAGCCACCAAATGTAGTTTTGCATTAGCAAAACCTCCTGAGCTTTTGAAACCTCCCTGGAAATGTCTTCCATGGGTTCAGCTACTGGCTCCAGGCCTGACATGGTGGGGACCCAGCCTGGGCACTGCAGTGATCAGCAGCCCAAGGCCTGCCCTGCCCTTGCTTAGAGCAGGGGGATGGGGCAGTGTGAGGGGACCCAGCATGATGTAAGTGGCTCTGGCTCTTCCAGCCGGAGAAGGTTAGGATCCCGGCCTGTGATGCCTGTCTGTCTTGCAGGTCCATCGGAGGGGCTGGGGTATGGCCGCACCTCGCCCTGCAGGGAGGAGAAGGCCAGGGCTGCCCTCAGGCATGGCTCCAGTAGCCTCAAGAGCACAAAGACGCTGAACACTGAGCCTGGTCCCTTTGTCGGGGAGAGGATTGACCCTGCCCTGCCCCTGGAGAGCCAGTGGTGAGTCCTGCCTGCCTGGAGTGGCTGCGCGACCCCTCCACCTGCACTAGGGAGCCCTGTGGTCACACCATGAGGAGCCCTGGGGCAGTCTTGCTTCTTCCTTTCTTCCTTGGCCCCACATTTCAGCCTGTTTGTCCCTGCCCCTTGTCTCCCAACCCCAGTGATGCCACCCCCTTCCCACTCCCTGAATGTGGCTGCAGTCCCTGGGGAGGTGCCAGGGGTGCTGGCATTGCTGCTGCCCCAGGGCAGAGCCCTTCCTATGGTGTCTGCTCTGTACCCAGCACAGCCGATCCCTCTCCCCTCCAGCTGGTACCACGGGGCCATCAGCCGGACGGACGCAGAGACGCTGCTGAGGCTGTGCAAGGAGGCCAGTTACCTGGTGCGCAACAGCGAGACCAGCAAGAACGACTTCTCCCTCTCCTTGAAGTGAGTGAGCCTGGTGGGGCTGGGGGGTTGTGGACCCACAGCAGAGGTGACCCGGTGCCATAGGTGGGTGCCCCAAGTGAATTGTGCCCATGCTAATTGGGTAACTATGAGATGACCATGAGTGGTCAGAAATGGCTGCAGTATGAAGTCCACACTTTTCTGTAGTGTGGCACAGGCTTCTGGTTTGGCGTCTGGCAAAAACATCTCTCAGGAAGGCTTGGAGATCTGGAGGCCCACTGCTCTTCCTTTGCACTGCTAATAATCCCTCAGATAGATCAAACGATGTGCCTCAGTGCCCAGTCAAATGTGTCTGGTTACAGCTTCCAGCTCTGCCTTCTTTTTTTTGTAGCTTAGTTTCATGGGAAAAGAAAGTTTGTGCAAGCCCATTGTTGATGGAAATGTGGGTACCCATCCTTGCCTCCCCAGCCCACAGATCCATTGCTCAGCTGTAGAGAGGGCTTTACCCTGCTCTGGTTTGCCAGTAGGGAAACCTCATCCCCACAGCACAGCTTGGTTTCTGCTTGGGGTTTTTTGGGGAATCTTTACATACTCCCCAAGTTTTCCAGATTCCCTGAATGCCAAAATTGCAGGAAGCATCTCTGCATATGTCCTGACAGGGGGGAACTGCCCACAGCTCCTCATCCAGCTCTTTCCTGGCTCTTGGGGCAGCACGAATCCACAAAATCAACGCTGTTACTTTCTGAAGATGATGATGGATGAGCAAATACCTTCTTGCTCTTCTGCTGGACAGCTGTATTAGCTCTGTTCCTGCCAGATGGGAAACAAGTATTTATGGAGCACTTCAGCTGTCTCTGCCCAACAACAGGCCCTATAACCCTACGCTTTTTGCAGTATACTTTGGGTTTCCCCAGTGGTCTCTCTACCTGCATTGCTCCCTGCGGGTTTCAGCCTTTCTGTTTATTTCCCAGTGGCACAATTGTGAATTAGATTGCTCTGTCTCTCTCCATATTTTTTTTCACTGTTTTTGTTGCCTTCAGCACCAAACCAGGGCAGGAGTTCCACTGGAAATACTCTTTCTTCCTTCTGCATTTAGAGATTTCACATCAGCCAACAAACCCTTCTGGAAGAGCTCCCTCCTTTCTCTTTTTTTTGTCAGAATTTTTACTGATGCTTTAATTTTCTGTGCTTTTTCCTTGCCCTGGCTTGTGAGCCGTTTTGGAGCAACAGCTTCTTCTGGTTGGTGAGCTGCATTTGAGGCTGCGAGAGGTCTCACTGTCGCCTTGTGAGTGGTGTATTAGTCAGCACGTGTGTTGGAGAGCCTGGGAGGTGGCATTCCATCACCAAAGGTGGCTTTCCATCACCTCTCCACAAGCCAGTCACCTGTTTCTTAGTGGTTTTTCCTTTACTTCTTGCCACCATCCTTAGCCTTATGGCAAAATCCTCCTCTCAGATGGCATGTGTGGCTAGGCCATGGTGTGCAGCAGTATCCCACCTTCCCCAGCCCATCCAGGAGTTGCTTTTGCCTGTCCTTGCAGAGTTTGCGGAGAACCCACAGCCCTGGGAACAGGATTTTCACTCCACTGCCTTTCTGTGTAGAGCCTGTTCAAGGAAAATCCCCTGGGATGCTTTTTATATAGCTGTAAGCTGGCTGTCTGCAGCTCTCTCTATTATTTTTTTTTTTAAACTTTTTTTTTCCTTGAGGAAGGAGGCACAGCTAAGGAGATGGTCTGAAAAGCGTTCCAATGCTGACCTGAAGTTCTTTGGTGTTGCTTTAAAGGAAAATATGCGCAAGAGAGAGCAGCCAGGAGCAGGTCAGGTAGCTGGAAGAATTTAACCTTGCCATGACAGTCCTGGCTGGTCCAGACTAGGCAGCCCCCCGCTGCCTGTCATGGACAGGGTCATGTCATTGCCTCAGATGCTTGGAGAGTGGGTCCCTCCTGGCTTGTGCCTCCATGAGAGTGGCTGAGGCCACACTGCAAAGCTTTGGGCCCTTCCTTGTGCCTATAAAGGTGCTCAGCAGGAGCAGCACCCGCCCCTTGTCCTGGCTACTGGTGTTTGCAGCCTGTTCCCTCAGTCATCACTCCAGGGGTGCGATCTCATCACATCCCTGAGCTTGTGACAAAGACCTGTGGAGCAATTTGGGCAAAACACAACCATTATCATCTCTCCGTGGTCCCATGTGGCAGCACTCCGGTTCCCTGCCACAGGGACACAGGACACAGCCAAGCTATTGCTTTTCCTTGGCCTCTGGTGGGGGGGCTGCGGCTGTCTCCCAGGACAGCTGGCTCCTTGCTTCTGTCTCTAAATGGATTTCAAACCCATTCTGGTAATGCAGCTGGGCTGTCCATTATGGCCCATCTCCAGCTGGGGGGATGGAGCCAGGCTGTGCAGCACTAGAAGCGGCTCAGCATCACTGATGAGATCCTGTCTGCTTTTAAGTCATCAATATTTTGCCGTAATGTGCATTCCAGACGCTGCAGACAGGCTGTGGCTCTCCTCAGAGATGCAAATTAATAGCAACGGGGCCATTAGTCCGTCACTTGGAATCAGCGTTTGTGGTGGGATCTGCCTGCACAGCTTGGTGTGGCTTGGTGCCCGTGCTGTGCCAGGAAATGGCCTCGCTACGCTGAGCGGGTTTTATGGAGCTTGCAGCGGTGGCGTGGGGAGAGGGGGAAGGAGAAAATCCTTCGGCTGTGGGCCAAAGGAGAAAAACCTGGTTTGCCATGGTGAGGCTGGAGATCTGGGAGCTGAAGTCCTGGGAGCTGAGGGGCTCCTGTGAGAGCCAGAGTGGTTGCAAAAGGGGCATTGTCACATGTGAGGAGCAAAAGCCACTACCCCTCTGTGACCCTACAGCAAGTGCCCCTGCTGCCCTTGCCCAGGTGATGCCTTCCCTGCCCACACACACCCTGGATGGGCCCTGCACACCCCAGTGCATGGCCGTGCTCCCCAAAGGGTCACAGTGCAGTGTGGTTGGCCGTGTCCCTCCTTTGCTCTCTGGGCTTTGTTGGAGTCGGCCAGGAGCAGGACAGCACAGGCAGGGCCATGGCTGCAGAGAGGAGCCAGCAGTGGCCCCCTCAGCTGCAGGGGCAAACTTCCTGTGTCGGGGGGTCAGGAGCTGAGGGGAGGCTGGGGCCAACTGTACCCCCTAACCCTGCCTTGATCTGTCCTTGCAGGAGCAGCCAGGGCTTCATGCACATGAAACTGTCCCGGACGCAGGAAAACAAGTACGTGCTGGGTCAGCACAGCCCGCCCTTCGACAGCGTGCCAGAGATCATCCATCACTACGCCAGCCGCAAGCTGCCCATCAAGGGGGCTGAGCACATGTCCTTGCTTTACCCGGTGGCTATCCGTACCCTATAGTACTCACCCCCACGAGCCAGGCTCAAGGCTGGGTGCACCCAAAACTGGCCCATCCGCAGGGCTGAGTGCTGCCGTGATGAGGATGGGCTCCAGACCGTCAGCCCACGAGCAGCTCTCTGGGCATGGCCAGTGCTGTTGGGGATTGCTGCAGCCAAGCCCCTTGTCCTGCTCTTCTAGGGCCTCCCATGCACTGGTTTGCCTGCTGGCATGGCACTGGAAGGACCCCCTGTGCGAGGAGCTGAGTGGGGCTCGTCAGCTGTCCACACCTGCCTCCAGGCAGAGCTTGGGATGCCAGGACTGGGGCTGGGACCTTGGAGAGTCCAGGGAGGGGGGCAGTGTGTGCAAGTACGGGGATAAATCATCTGGTAACAGGCCTGAGGTGCCTCCAAGAGGGTGTCTAGCTCTGCCCATGAGAGACAAAACGGCTGTGCCCGCAGGTAAGGAGGCTGGCAGGGGTGAGCAGAACCTGCCTGGGGCCAGTGAGGCACACAGGGGCCCAGGCAGGCTGCCCTCACCTGCACCGGTGCTCAGTACTCACTGCCATCCTTTGCCAAATGTAAATAGTGACCGGCCTCGGCCGTGTGTGCAGCACCACTGCCTAATAAAGCAGTGCATGGTTGCTTCCTGCTCTATGGGACTGTGAGCCCAGATCCCATCGTGAGTGGGGGATCAGAGTGGCAAAACAGTGGGAAGCTCTAAGTGAATTGATTTTCCCTGCTCCCTTGCATACACTGAGATCAGCATGCCCATCCAGCCAGTTCACTCCTCTGAGACACAGGGGACAAGGGACGCTGGTGGTCATGTCCTTGCCATGTCTTTGAGACACTTTGTGGGCAGTGATGAGCTGATTGTGGACTTGCCTGTTACTCCCTATAGAAGAGGGTGCTCTTGGGATCTTTTGCCTTCTCGTTTTCCTTCATCTCTCATAAATCTTAGGCAAAATCCCTGAATTTCACAGAGCCCCTGATCTCCTCCTCTGGGAATTTACTGGCTCTAGTCCTGTTCTTTGTCTTCCTGACACCTTGTCTTTGGGCCAGCTTGCTCCTCTTTTTTTGGCTGAAGCTCTCTCTGGTGCTTTGTACTGTTTGATGCATACCTTGCCTTTCAACCTTGTTCCTGGTGTTGCTCCTGTACCTATGCACATACATTCCCTCTATCCATGCTTCAGCCTAAGCTCCATCCCGCTGTTACTCCCCAGCAGCACATTCCCTTTCCCCTCTGCTCCATGGGTGAGGATGACAGCAGTAAATTCACTGCTGGACCAGCAAAACCTTTTCTGTAAGTGGAGCAAAGCCCTCGGGCATCGGTGGGATGAGTTAGCAGTGGCTTGATGAAGGCTTTGTGAAAAAGCATCATCCTCCCCTCTGCCTGCTGCCAGGAAGAAGCTGTCCCTGCTGGTTGCTGTGGGGGACTGAGGTGATTGATGGGATTGTGAGGACCTTGTGTGGGTGAGCGCAGTAGCCACTACAGGAACCTTGCTCTGCTATCCAGAGCTCTGGGGTTTTTCAGACTCGATCTTAGCTGAGGGATGGCTGTCCTGGCTGCCCTGCACAGTTTTGAGCTGCTGTGGGGGCCATGAGGCATGGGCAGTGTGGTCTGTGAATGCACCCCGTGGTTGGGAGCCTGCAGAACTGTGGTGGCTTGTTCCAGGATGCCTCAGCCTCTGCCACTCCTTAAAAGGCAGCGGATTGAGCTGGTCGGTGTCTCCTTACAGCCCACTTGGCTGCTGGCAGCTCTGGCTGCCTCTCTCCATCCCAGGGAGGCATTTTGTCCGGTGGGGACGGAGGTGGCTCCAGTGGGAGGGCTTTTCTCCCAGAGCCTGCAGGAAGGGCTGGAGATGCAGGAATCTGCAGAGATGCTGCTGTGTGCCCTTTCTGCACTTGGAAGGTTTCGAGTACTATTTAGCAGCCCTGCTGTGCCCTGATGGCTCCAGTGAAGAGCTCATCACGGTGGATCCTCTGCCTTCTTGGAGGCTGTGGGTGGGAAAGTAGAGGCTTCTTGTGTCTGTGCAGCTCCCCACATAGTGTGGGGCTGTTTTCTTGAGGAACTGTGGCAGGGAGCAAACTGCCTGAGAGCCAGTGCTGGCTGTGCAGCCTTATGGTGAAACACTGCTCAAGCAGCCTGGCTCCATCTCAGGAGCATCCCTGCTGAGCACAGGGATGAGAGGAATGAGACCTGTGTGCATTGCACCAGCTCCCCAGAACCGGTCATGGACCAGCAGGACTGCCCTGCAGCTGGGCTGTGTGTCCAAGTGCTTCAGCAAAGCAGCTCTTGATCGTTGCTGTGGAAATTACATCCCGCCTGAGCCCTTTCTTCTCCGGGCTGAAGAAGTGAAACTCCCTTGTTCTGCCCCTGACCATCCTCAGCAGGACTCTCTTACTCTCTTCATGTACTTGGAAACAGTATCCAAGTGGGGTCTCACCAATGCCAAATAAAGGGAAATAACCCCTTCCTTTGTCCTGACCACCAAAAATATGACTGCAGTTCTAGCATCCTCGGTGATGGAAGGTGAACAGCAGCTCCCCAGAAAATTTGAGCTGAATTTCTCTGGAAAGGGTGTTTTAGTGCTGCCTTTGCCATCCTGTGACTGAAGTGAGCATTGTTTGGGAATGGGATGAGTGAGGGCAGGCATCCAGCAGGGCTAGAGAGGTGGCAGGGATCCCCATTCATGAGAATGCTAATCCCCAGGAGGGACAAGGGCATGAGCAACCTTACGGGGTTTTGAGGTTAACCCTGTTGGGAGCATAAAGTTTGACCAAAGACCTTTGTAATAATTCCCAATCCACTTGTCCCAGCAATCCCCTGTGTTTTCCCAACTGCCTGTGTTCTGTGTCCCTCCTCCCAGTCAGGGAAACAGCTCTGTCATTCATCGCCTGATCGCTAGTCCCTCACTAAGCCCTCCATAATCGCTGGGCTGGTTTAGCATACTGCAGGTCCTGATAATGAAGGAAGGAAGTTTGTTTTGTAATTGGATTAGCACTGTTGGGAACAGCTTGTGCACGGTGTCGGAGCTGAGCTGGTGTGGCCCCAGCCTCGTGCCACTCTGCCTGGTTGTGGGTCAGCTTGGGGCTGTGTTACCCATCCACAGGACTTCACTGACCAAAATGATGCTCACAGGGCTGTCTCCCATGAAGACAGGCTGAAGGAGTTCAGGCTGTTCAGCCTGGAGAGGACAAGACTCCAGGGAGACCTTAAAGCCCCTTTCAGTGCCCACAGGGCACAGAGCTGGAGACGGACTTTGGACAAGGGCCTGGAGTGACAAGATGAGAGGCAATGGCTTCAAACTGAAAGAGGGCAGGTTTAGATGAGATAGGAAGAAATTCTCCGACACCGTGCACAAGCTGTT
>QWTY01042620.1:0-13370 GCA_008033365.1 Pseudorectes ferrugineus
TCTATAAGGCATGAGGGAACACCTGCCCAATTTTTTAAAGCAGTGTAAGTTCTGATTCTAAAAAGCACAGGAAGTATATTTGAGGAAAATTTAAGTGCCATGAAGGCAAAATCCACCACTCCTTCCTCCCTTCCTCCCTTCCTCCCTCCCTCCCTCCCTCCCTCCCTCCCTCCCTCCTTCCCTTCTTCCTTCCCTCCCTCCCTCCCTTCCTCCCTCCACTGCAGTCGCCCCTTGGAGGTCCCTAAGGATGGGTTTCAGCCTGGATGAGGGTTTGGGTGTCTGTGCCTGTACCTGAATTTAGAACTCTACAGTGTGCCAGTGAGTAGTGTGCTGTATAAATCTACCTGAGTTGTAACCAAAATGTCAAGATGACACATTCCAGGATGGAAATCCCAATTTCCACCTGGCCTCTGCTATAATCTGGAGGCATCTGAACTCTGCTTAAGCCCTTGAAACATAGAGAGAAAGGATAAAACATTTTCTTTTTTCCCCCAAATTTATTTTCTTTTAACTCATCCACCTGTCTCATTATGAGAAACTTCAGAGTCCCAATGTAGTGAGCTTGAGGACCTACATAATCCCATAATTCAAACCTACAAAATCTTGACATGAAAGCTGTAGAGTCACAGAATTGCCCTCAACGTCTGTGGTAAGTGATGTCCACCTTTGATGTCTGACAGAGGTCATCTTTGTCCACAGAATGGCTCACTCTGGGAGCTGGACATCCCAGTTGATTTGGTCAATTATCCTTGTAGAGAAAGCTGTAAGTGACCTTTCTCCAAATTTATTCATAAAGGTATGAAAGAGAAAATCAGGCCCAGGAGCACAAAGCCTATTTGTTGCAGCAAATACATTTTGGACAAAAAATTTGGAAGGTTCCCTGGTGGAAGATTCTCTAGTAGAAGCTGTCCCTGCCTGTGGCAGGAGCCTTGGAACTGGATGTTCTCCAAGGTCCCTTCCAAACCAAACCATTCTATGATTCTGTGGTTCTGTGAAAAAATAACTGCCTGTATTATACTATATTATACTGACGATATTAACCTGTATTGGACTGACTGTAGGTATGTGTTTAGGATATTTAATCCTCTCAGATTTATAAAAAGGCAGTATTGACTTTGTGCCCCACCCAGGGAGGAGGAAATTAGGGTGGGCTTACTCGTGTCCATAGTTTTCAGCCACACTCAACACAATTTGTACACAGTGAGTATATTGAGGTTACGACACAGATGCTTAAACCAATTATCTCTTCTAATTTATCTCTTTTTCTTATTGAAAGAAAGTATTTGTCCCACATAAAAATCCAGATATCAGTCTCTTGGTGTGAACCAGGTTGGCAATAGAAAGAAAAAAAACCTCTGACTTTTCTCAGTATCTCATTTTATTTGGAAAATGGGTCTAAGTCACCAAGTTATTTTGAGCATTTTGAGGAATATTACTTTTTCCTCTTGCTGATCTATATCCATACCCATATCAGCTGGGATAGGAGGAAGGATAGAAGTTTAATTTTACATATCCCAGTTTTGTGCTTTGCCTGAAAACCGAAATGCCCCCTCCCCTCCTGGCAGTGTACGCTGAGGTGGGGTTTTGACAGCGGCCTTTAATAGAGTTTCAGGAAGCATGGATGGAAAAGACCTATGAGGTCATCTAGTCCAGTTCATAGCCAGAGCGATAACTCAGGCTGCTCTCACCAACAGAGGTGATGGTACTCGGTGGCAAGTCAGACATAAATTCTGAGTCAAGGATCCCTAAATTTTGCAGCATGAGATTCAAGAAGATGAAAAGTCTGGAGCAGCTTCAGTTATTTTCGATAGCGGTTTTTATTAAATTATTTATACAAACATGAATAAGGCAGTATAAAAGGGGCTGAGCATTTAACTGTATTTACTTACCTATTTAAGTATAAGAGGGTTTGTTTGGTTGTTTTATTTTATTTAAATTACTGTTCCTGTGTCTGGGTTATGAGGGACAAAGATGGAGAAGTTGGCTTTTCCTAAGGGATTGTGGCACTTTGAGTGGTGTGACAGGGAGGAGAGGGTTCAGGGGTCATATCAATGTTGGTCAAATATTCTGAAAGAGAAAAACTTTAACACTTATATTTCTGATGTTACTAGCTCTTTGAGCTGTCTGTCATCATGAATGTGCCCAGTTCTCACCTGCTGAAGCTGATGTATGAGATTGTTGAAGATTCAGGCAGGTGTTACTACATCTGATCCCACATGTTTTTCATATCAGGATTTTCTGTGACTGTTTCTTCCCCCGTGGTTGTGAGCTCTGAAACATTTTCTGGGTTTTTTTTTTTTTTTAAAAACAAACTGTGGGTAGCAGAGAACCACTTTGCAGCATGTGTCAGGCTCTCAGCACCCCCCAGATAGTTATTCAAAGGCCTTCTGGACCTCCAGGCATGCTGATCTATCCACCAAACCTCAGATCTTAACTGTCCCACAGGAGATAGATATGTATATTTTTATTCTTTTCCCTCATATATGTGCAAGAGATGAATCACCCAACTCACAGAAGAGAGAACACAGACCTTTCCCAAGGGAAGCGGCGGAAGGGAGGGGAAGAAGAGGGAAATGTTCTCTCTTGGCCACCCCTTGGGAGGAGGACAGAAGATGGCACAGTGGTTGTGCCATGCTTGGCCGGCGTCCCCATCACGGCATCAGTGTGCCCACGCCAGGCTGTTCAGGGCTGCGTGGGTGTGCTGTGCTCTTGCTTTTCCTGGAAATTTCACATTTGTTGAAATGAGCATGCATATTTAAAAAAAGGTGTGTGTGGGAGCTGATGAATCACATCTTCTGTCAAAGATTCCAGACACCCAACTGAAGCACTGCTGAGTGTCTGGAGCTCTTTACTCATCTTTATTCTTGTGCTGGCTTTAGTTTCTCACAGAATTTTCCTTAGTGTCATACAAAGGTTCCTTTTATCAGCTGCTTTCCTGGCTCTTTCCCTTTCACCCACCCAGTCATGCTCCTCAACCCACCTCTCCAGAGGCACTTCCTGATGTTCATCACCTCCTCTTTATTTGACATCCCAGCTACTCATTTAGTGGTTCTTCCACAGAAATGCTACAATTAGGGCCTTATTCAAAGCTCTGCTCAGTGGCACAATATTACTGATTTACAAGTGTGCGTCCCTGGAGCTTTTGAGGTGACTGGTGCCTGCTCTCCCTGGCTGCACCTGCCATGCTGGGAGGGATACAGGGAAGGAGAGAGATAGCATGAGCCAAGCAGAGACCAGTTAGGCCTAACATCCTCCCTGTCTCTGACTCAGAGGTTGCCCCAAAACTTAGGAGGTTTTAGTTGGTTTTGCCCTGACAGCAACAGGCAGCGCCATGGAGGGAGGGTAAAGGAGAATCTGTTCTTCCTTAGGAATCCTGTTCCCTATTTGGGTTCATCATTTCTCTCTGCAGATTCCCAAAATGAGTTTGTAGACAGGTGAGGGAGTTCATCTTTTATCCCAGGTAACAAGGAAGAAGAGGAAATGGCCTCAAGTTGTTCCAGGGGAGGTTTAAATTGGATATTAGGAAAAATTTCTTAATAGAAAGGGTTGTCCAACATTGGAACAGGCTGCACAGGAAAGTGGTGAAACCACCATTTATGGAAGTGTTCAGAAAAATGTATTTGTGGTGCTTAGAGACATGGTTTAGTGGTGAATATGGCAGTTAATGGTTGGAATCCAGGCTCTGAGAGGACTTTTCCAACCCTAAAGATTCTATGACTATGACTCATGGTCCTTGTCAACTATGAACACCACCAAAGCTTGCCAGGGAAAGGAAGTCCTCTGAAGGGCCAAACACAAAACAACTGGCCTGTGATGTAGTGAAAACCTATTTTAAAAGCAATACAAACCCCTCATAGGCCGGGGTGAGTGAGCGATGCGTGTCAGCATCTGCCCCTGGAGCTGCAGCAGGATGGTCATGAACAAGGTCTGGTGTTGGAGCCCTGTAACAAGGTGAGGGCTCAGATGGGCACCAGGAAGGTCTCTCTCAGGCCACAGGCACAGCAATGGGGCCTTGTGTCCCACAGTCCTGGAAAGGCTGGGATATTTACTCATTAAAAGGTACAAGTCAGTCACACAGGCAGATTAATTTGCCATATTTGTATTACTAAATAAAGCAGTGTTGGGCCATGCCGCTTTATGGATTAATTACACTGATAAATTGCAGGTGCATTTTCCTCTCAGGCAGGCAGGCACTGCCACAAACCATGTCTGAACTCTTTTTGGGTGTTAGTTTTGGGCCAGGGGTCCCTCCCAAGGGGCAGTCAGGGGGGAAGAGGGTTCAATACTGATGTGAGCTGTTGCGTGCCAGCTGGCCTCAGTGTCACGCTGTGGGCTAAGGCACATTCAATTTAATAGCATGGACAAAGTCACAAAATCCAGCTTTTCAGCAGCCTAATCAGTTTGGACAGAGGGCTGCTCTGGCGTGGCCGTATTGACTCTGGTTTGGAAGATGGCTCAATTGGTCCTGTCTCAGATCTCTGCTCAGGCTCCAGTGCTGTGCAGACAGAGCTTTGTAGCTCCTGCTTTCCATTTCCAGAACTAAACTCAAAAGTCAATGGTAATTTTCTTCAAAGGGTTGGGATGCACCCTTTACCTTTTGCCTTTGAATTGTTTATTAAATTCTTGAATTTTTTCTTAGAAATTGTGGACACCACTTAAAGGCAAGACACAAATTTGACTTGCAGTCCTGGGGACATCAAATACCAGCCCTTCTGAGGGGGAGTAAGATGTTTTTCATAGTAACTTGTAAGAATCTGTTTCCCAGTACATACAGACTAAGTGCTGTTTTAATAGCTTTGACTTTTGGAGCAAAAGCTCAGTGAGTTGTAATTAAAGCTGGTCATTTGTTTTTAATGAAATCATTTTCCAAGGCAAATAAAAAAGTATACGCAGCTTTGCCCAAATCAAAACTTGTTGTGAAAATGTGCTGATTTCAGTGACATTTTTTATGGGAGTAAGTCCAAATGAATCATTTCAATCTTCCCCTTGCATTTTGATAATGTCAGAATGTTTCATTTCAAGAATATTGAAACATTTCATTTTAGCAATGCAGTAGGGCAGAGCTGTGGAGCGCCAAGTAATCTTCTCTTCAGGATTTGTAAAGCACAGAGTTTAAAGCAATAAAAGATGGTGGGCCCCAAACTTGTTCCTCCAAAGCCTGTTCAGGTTTGATTTTCCCTGTGTTACATATATGGTGTCTTTCCATATGTCTTCAGAAAGCTGCAAGGAAGGAATACAGGAGAAATACTGGAAATCTGGAATTCACAATGAGAACTGAATTTTTATTTAAGGAAAAATAATGAAAAGCTAAATAAATAAATTAAAAAACCCAAACAAACAAAAAACAAACAAAAACCCAAACCAAAAGCCCAGAGAACAAGCAACTAACCAAATTTTCACTTTGCAAGGGTTTCCCTTTGTGTATCTATGCTGGGGAAGATTTTTTTTCTTGGTTTGGTTTTTTTTTTTTATTGCTGGTTTGTTTGTTTTTTTAATAGAACCAAATAAATCCATTTATTTCAGAAGATAGGGAGCTACTCAGAAGTCACCATTGACCTCCAACTTCATGTTTTACCTGAATTCACTTTCCTGCACAAGCAAGATTTTCTGGCCCCTTTGGTGATCCTCCCTGCCCAGCTCTTCCAGGAGGCTTGATACTGTGTGAAGCCCTATGGGTGTTCTTTTCGACTCTGCCATCAGTGAATGTTGCCCTCCAAAGTGTCATGGTTTAAGTGGATTTTGTGTAACCAAGATACTTTATAGATGAGCAAGAGTCTTAATAAAAGAGTAGCTAATGAAAAACAGAAACCAGTAGAAATTAATGGAGGTGAGTGACCTAAGTGCAGTCCTAGAAAACGAAAGAAAACTATTTAAACTCTGTAATTTAAAAGAGATTATTCAAGGAGTGTTTTGAATGAACTAATCAATGAACATTAGGAATCTTAAATCACAATTAAATTTCATTATTTGTCAGCATTAACCCAAACGAGCTTGTTTTCTTTTTAGCTGCCATACTTGAAATCATTTGGAATCTAATTGGAAACACCGAAGATAAATTAAATTGCAATATTTACAATCACATAGGAGAGTTTTTTTTAAAAAGTTTCAAATGAACTTTGCTGACATTTCCTGATGCCCGTGAAGTCGGTAGCTTCGGCTGTGGCTGTGGTTGAACATACCATGTGTTTATGTATCTCCAAATTACCTCTAAAGATTTGTCTCCCCTGGAGAGCCTCCAGTGTGACCTGGGCTTACTTCAGCATCTCACATGGCTTTAGTGATCCATGTTTAATTTAGTGCTCCCACAGCTCTTCTCTCCTGGAAGTGTCTAACTGGTGGGTTTAACCCTAGTTAAGTCACAATGATATGAATCACAGAGAGCTCTGACTGAAGAGCAAAACTGGCCTTGGTCTTGTCCTGGAAGGAACATCCGGGGAGAAAGTATTTTTTTCTTGCTGTTCTGTCAAGCTGCCTCATCTCCTTGCTCTTTTTTGTACATGTTGACAAAATCAGAGATGAGAAAGTACTGAGCAGGAAGACATCATGACACTGGAAAGGTGGAAGTAGGCTTTGTGGTTGGCTGTAATCAGAAGGGTTCAGTCTCCCCTTGTCCAGTTTCACTGGTGGAGCGACACACCTGGTTTTGGGTAAGGGGGAATTTAAATATGAGTTTCTGTCATAGATGATTGGTTTGCCAGCTTGATGGGATAGTCCTTTCTGAATTGCCAGTTTATGAATATATAATCCTTTAAGGCACATGTAATAGGGAATTAATTACTTTTGCTCATTGGGAGGACGTATTTAGCATTTCTTTAGAGTTTTAACACTTTCTTCCATTCTTTTGATTTTCTTTTCTATTTAATTTCAACAGTTTTTAATATGAGTGGAAAATCTATTTAAAATAGATCAAAATACCCGCATGTCTCCCTTTTTTTAATCTAAATATGGATAACTCTTAGAAAATTTCAGATCTTAATAATCACTAATGTCATTGTCCATCTTTGACAGTCTACAGAACAGGGAATTTTATGCTCCTAAGTTTATTAAGGAAGCTATTACTTACTTATTAAACGCATCATGAATTCTGCTATGAATAACAGTATGCTAATGTTCAAATAACTGCTTATATTAGTAACTAATGATCACCTCTAATAGTCCTGCTATATTTGTGTGCAAACCACCTTCCTATTTATAAACCAGCTACATGATGTGTCTGTTATTTGAAGCTTGCATTTAAATACAACACACTCCCAAATAAGCAAATATATTTATGTATCCAGGTGCAAGAAGACACGAGCTCATTTCACTAAGCTGGGCAGATGGTGTTTCACGTGGAACTGAGCTCTATCATCTGGCTGGAGCTGATGGACTGGGAAAGACTGTGGGCTGTCTCTATCATGGCTGTACCACTTGTCTATCTGCCCTGGTTTGCGTCAGGCCATTTAAGAGTGTCAATGGGCTCAGTTTTCATTTCATTTTCTACACAAAAGAAAAAAGCTGCAATGTGAATTCATGGTAGCAAAGTGACTGGAGGCTCCCTCTGCCATCAGCACTGTCTCACAGTGAGGAGAGCAGGATTCTCATCTCATGGGAGCCATTCATACCAGGGTACTGCTTTTGTTGCTGGTCCCCACCTGTGGAGTTGCAGCTGATTAATGAATAATGAGCAGATGATGATGAGGAGCTGGAGAGACACCAAACTACTGCAGGGGTGCTGTGGAGGAACAAGGCTCAGACAGTAATGGAGAAGGACAATTATCCATGTTTTCCTTACTGTTAAATTAAAGCTTTTGAATGTCTTGAATCCCTTTAAATAACATTGATAGAGCTTTTCAAGAAATTTTGCGATTGTTATCCTTGTGAATTTCATGAGAAGAGATAAAGGTGAGAGAAAAAAGCTCAGTCAGTTCCTGTGGTCTTGGAAACCAAATTCTATACATTATCTGTCTACAAGATCGTAGGAAAAATAATTTACTAACATCCGTTAACAAAGATGTGATATTTTTTCTTTTTCTCTCTCTGTGATAAAACAGAAATTGCCTTTGATTTTATGTTAAATCCCCTTATTCTAGATTTGTCTGGGATAGAGTTAATTTTCCCCTTAGTTCCTGGTACAGAGCTGTGTTTTGGATCTAGTCTGAGAACAATGTTGATAACACGCTGATGTTTTAGCTGCTGCTCAGCAGTGCTCACTCCAGTCAAGGACTTTTCAGTGTCCAGTACTCTGCCCATGAACAGGTACACATGAAGCCAAGGGTCACCATGGCCAGGAGAGCTGGACAAACGGATATTCCATATCACAGAACTCATGCCCAGTATGTAAGCTGGGGGAAGTTGGCCAGGAGGGGCTGATCATTGCTTGTGGCTGACCTGGGCATTGGTCAGTGAGTGGTGAGGAATTTTCTTGTGCATCACTTGTTTCTTTTGGGTTTTATTCCTCTCTTACCCTCTCCCCACTTTTCTTCTTCTTCATTCTTCTTTTTATTATTACTACAGTTATTATTAGTCTTGTTATGATTATGCTTATTATTATATTTTACTTTGTGTCAAGCACTAGACTGTTCTTATCTCAATCCATGAGTTTTACCTTTTTCTGATTCTCCTCCACATCCTGCTGGGGACACAGGGAAGGAAGTAAGCAGCTGTGTGGTGCTTAGTTGTTGGCTAGGGTTAAACAATCCCAACAACTCATTAAATTGAACATTTAATAAAATAATAATGATTCCTTTAAACCTAGTACTATATATTTATAATTCCTTAAGCATCACATATGTATAAATATATATGTATACTTCTTCAAATTTAAGAAAGGGCCATGTAACTTTGTCCCAGCCTACAAATAAATCATTGTAATTGTGTTAAGATGCATTGTCACATCAGACAGAGGGTTAGGCCTTCTAACAAAGCTGCAGCTTTTTGACTTTACCATTTTGAATCATTCAGTTTTGACTTTCAGGTTACACTAAAATACATCTTTGATATGCTAGACAGAATGAGCTGCTTAAATCTCTCACTGCAAGGCATTTCTCTAAACTCTCTAATATTTTTTGCTGGCTCTTCACTGCATCCTTGACAATTTTTCAGTATCTTTTCGAATGTGTTCTGATATCAATCTCACCAGTGCTATAAACAGAGGTAAAAATCATCTCCCTGTCATGCTGATTTTGCATGCTGCCAAATTCCCTGCACCCACCTGTTGTCTCCTATTTTTGTTACCAGTATTAAAGAATGGCTTCATGGATACCTCAATAAACCTGAAAGACAGTGATTTGCCACCCAGAAATGGGAAAAAGTGCAGAGCCAAAATTCACACCTGGGTTTTTCACCAGACCCAGAGAAACTACAGAAAAAAATGATAAATTTCAAAGTACAGTGCTTTGGGTCCAATTCCAGCACCACTGGAAATGCTCCAGGATCTTCCTCCACCCTCCACTGCCACTTCAGAGAGGTACTGCTTTTCTGTAGGTTTTGTGTGGATGGTTCCATATGGATGTCCCAGTGCTTCTCAAATGTTATTACCCTTCTTTAGTAACTGCACTCAGACTTTGGGTTCCCTTTTCACTCAGGGGACAGAAGCATCTCCAAGGCTGGTTTACCCTCCCCTGCTATTATTTACTTTCTGCCTGCCATCTGGTAGCCTCACCTGCTACTTCTCAATTCTAGCCTTGGAAAAAAAAAAAAAAATCTTTCTCTGCTTACCTTTGCCAGGTCATCATCCCTGGTTTTAAGACCAGTAGCAAATATCCCTCTTTTTTTCTTTTTCCTCAGGCTGAGACCCAGTCTTCTTTGCTGTTCTTTAATATGAGTAGTTTCATAAATTTGATCATCCTTGTCATCCTTGAGCATTCCTTGCCATCAAACCAATAATACCCCTGAAATCTAAACACAACAGTAAATTTCAGAGGCCTCTCAGGTAAAAAAAAAAAATAAAAATAAAAAAAAAAATCAGCAGTGCTATCACTTTTTGAACAGAAGACTCTTCTTAGTCCCCTGAAATGCACACGAGTCCTTCTCTTGTCTTCAATCTATGAGCTCAGTACATAGATGCATACAGCCAGATCCTGGAGTGAAAAGCTGCACTTGAAAAGTGTAAAGAAAGCAAAAATTTGAGAATTTCCCATTATGGGTTTAATCCGGATCCTTAGACATTAATGATAGCGTTTCTTTTTACATCAGGGTTTATTGGACAAGGCCCAGACTGTCTGTAAAAATGCTGAGCATATCTTTTATTGAACATTTTCTTATTTAATGTGCCATTTTCTGATGTATATTTGATAAACAAATTTGTTACCAGAAGCGTTTTTGTTACCAGTGACATTTAAACACAAATGCAGATTTATATATGAGTAATTGTGTTTCGAGTGTAACTGTGTGCATAAGTCAGCATTTTGCAAATGTTACAAAAATGTACAAGCCCAAGCAGAAAAAAACTACTTGCCCATCTTCTGCTACACTTGATGTAATGAAAGGTAATTACCTTCTATTCACACATTAAAAGAAAGCACTCATCTTGGATAAGACCATGATTGAAAGTCTGTTGAACTTAATGGAAGTCTTTCAGTTGTTTTTGGTGAAAGGTGTCTCAGGCTTCCAGGGGGGGAAAGGAAGATTTTGCAGCATTGCTAAGAGATCTTTTGGGATTAGAAATGAGGGATTGTCACCACAGTGTTCAGGTGCTGTAGAAATGTCTCCTCTTCTGAAAGTCTTGCCTCTGGCACTCATCTTCTTGTTGCACTAAGGTAAAGAAAATGCTGTTGACTCATATCTACCAGAGGTGAAAATCCAATCTCACATATGTCCTTGCCATATAAGAACATTTAGAAAAGAAATACATGTCCTTAAAATTATATCAATTCACCTTACATGACTAAGAAAGAGACCATTTCTAAAGGATATTGATTAAAATGGAAATACATTCAAATAAATGGATTCTTAGCTTGAAATAACCTTTGCAGTAAGTGAATGGTCTATTTTGAAAGTATGATGGGTGTTCTGAGGGGCACTACTGTATCTTAATTTTATTTCATTGCTATAGAGAGTTTTCTCTGTTTATGAAAATGCTATGCAAAGTGAGATCTATGGATTTCAGAATGAGGAGGAGCAGTAAATTTTGTCTTAAAAAGACGTTTGCCTTTCTATTTCTTATTATTCTTTAGTATCACGAAAGACCAGAGCCAGAGACTCAAGCAAAGATGAGTTTTCCTAGGCTCCATATCAAACACAAAATAAAAACCATTCCCTTTCCATGAAAGCTCCTATTTTAAATGAGTTAGACAAAGAATGGGACCAAGGAAGCAGTAAAATTTGTTTTGTAGTGAGGGATGCCAGGAAATCTTTATCTGAACAAATCCAGAAAAGGAATTAAAGACCTTCATTGGGAAAATCTCAGCTCTACTCTCAATGGACTGATTTTACAGTAAATGACTTGATAAGCAGAGAAAAATCTAAAGAAGGGGTGACTGAAGATCTGGGTCTTCTGTGACTTGGGAAAAACACTTTGAAAGGCTGATCACTGCATCACAGTCCCATGGTCATCTGTGTCCATCTCTTTTGCATCCCAAAGCTGGGCTTTGCTGTTGAGACTGAGCTGCTGTGTGGCTGCAATGCAAAGATCACAGGTCAGGGGGGGCAAAGCCTGAGGCTGTTGCTTAGCAGTTGTGGATCTTGGGTGGTGAGTCTCAAGTGTTTTCTTTCAAGGTTGTGTGGTACTTTGCTGAGGAAAACAGAGGTGCTTGCGGGTTCTTGGATACTGAGCTGTTGGAAAGATACTCTTGCATCAGTGACTGAGGCAGTGACATAGATTCTGCAGAAACTGCCTGGTAATTTGTTCATCCTTTTCCTGGATCCAGCTTCACTTTGCTGCAAAAGTCTGTACAAGGGCTAGGAACTTAACTCACACTTACCAACAGCTCTTTTTTGAAAATAAAACATACAGAAGAGTGAAGCAGAACTTGAAACCAGTTGTGAAAAAAACATATAAGTCTACTGCGTCCTCCTCCATTTCAGAAAATGTCTGCACTTAAAAGGGGCTAAGAAGCTAAATGTGAGTATTTTGCAACCTCCAAAATGCCAAAATTGTTATGAACTTTAGCGATAGTCCAGGAAGTGTGGAATCTAAAACACTTTCTGATAGATTCCAGGTGCATAGGATGTGTGAAGGCATCGTGCATTTCTGCTTCTGGTTAGAGGAGAATCCATGAAGGCTTTGCAGACTATCAGGTAAAATGTAGATATTGCAATGGTAGAGAACACAAGCGTTTTTTTTGCCACAACATTGCGAACTACAGAATTTTAAAAAATTGAGGGTTTCACCAGTGAATTTGCCAGGAAAACAGTTTGCTGATGACAGTAATGGAGGCTGCACTGAAACTCTCTTTCTAAGGATCTAAATACTCCTGGTCCATCCTGTGGTGCTGCTGCTCTGGGAGAGTTCCCAAGCAAAGACACATGATACTATACTTTCAACCAGTCATGTCATCCTTTTGTTCATGTGCATGGCACAGGGTTTGGAACGAGATGATTTTGAAGGTCCCTTCCATCCCAAACCATTCTGTGATTCTATGATTCCATGTCAGGGCTGTCTTCAGGTGTGTAACTCTAACTACTCCCTTTGCAGGTCGACCCCCATCGCATCTCCGTGCTGGCAGAAGGTCAGACCCTCCCAGCCAGGAAGGGACAATGTCCAATAAAATATGGAGATTCTTCTTGGCCCTCTTTTGGTTGCTGATGCATTTATAAAAATGTTTTTGTTATCTTTTACAGCAGTAGACAGATTAAATTCTAGCTGGGCTTTGGCCATTCTAATTTTCTCCCTGCACAATCTCACAGCCTTGTCGTCCTCCTGAGTTGCCTGCCCCTTCTTCCAATGGTCCTAAGCTCTCCTGTTTTTTTCCTGATCTCCAGCCAAAGCTCTGTTCAGCCAGTCTCCTTTCCTGCCTTTCCTTCTCCTTTCCTATTTTTTGGCACATTGGGGTGGCCAGCTCCTCTGCCTTTAGGATTTTCTTCTTGAAGATTATCCAGTCTTCCTAGACTCCTTTGCCCATCAGGACTGCCTCCCAAAGAACTCTCTCAGTCAGGTTCCTAAACCAGCCAAACTCAGTCCTTCAGAAGTCCAAGGAGCAGTTGTGCTGACCTCTCTCCTTACTTCTCTGGGAATGGAAAACTCTTTCATTTCTTGGTCGCTGAGCCCAGGACAGGCTTCACCCACCACATCTCCCACCAGCCCTTCTCTCTTCACCATCAGCAGCTGCAGTGAGGGTCCTCCCCTGGTTGTCAGGATGCCAGGAAGGTCTCCTCCACACACTCCAGGCACTTCCTAGATTATTCCTCTCTGTTGTGCTGTGATGTCATGTAGTGATTGTCAGACTCTT
>QWTY01042626.1:0-20415 GCA_008033365.1 Pseudorectes ferrugineus
AGGGGTGGCACTGGATGAGCTCTTCCAACCCAAACCTCTCTGTGATTCTGTGACTCTGGCAGTGGGAATGAGGTGGGTTCCCATGAGGAACTTCTGGAGAGCTGTGCAAAGTTCATATCCCAAACCCGGCCACTGTCAGTCACTTGTGTCACCCAGCTGTTGGCTGTGTGCAGTTCTGCCCTTCCCAGCTGATCCAGGCATTCAGAGAATTCCAGAATCCCACAAATTGGCATCTCTGCTCTGTTTCCAGCAGCACATGTAGGCTGCTCTGCAGTGTTTGCTCAGTTGTGAAAGCCTGTGCTTCACCCTGCCCTGACTCGGAGTCACTCTTAGAGTGTGAGCCAGACACCCTCAAAAGCCTGTGCTCTCTTCTAGCTCCAGCTTTTTATTCCAGCATGGATGAATTTTCAGGCTCTTCTTGCATGACAACATTCCACTGAGTTCCTACCTGGCTTCTGCCTCTGGCAGCCTCTGGTTTTGGGGTGCTAGAACCAGTATTTGGAGTTGTGTTATTACAAGGATGTCATTTGTAGTTGCAATTTGTGATGGTGTCACCAGGCTGAGGGAGGGGAATTAATGGCACCAGGCAGCTTCTTGCTGGCCTTCACACAGAACTGGGCTG
The DNA here is from genome assembly GCA_008033365.1 of Pseudorectes ferrugineus. NCBI lineage: Eukaryota > Metazoa > Chordata > Aves > Passeriformes > Pseudorectes > Pseudorectes ferrugineus. The sequence continues at coordinate 623 of QWTY01042626.1, forward strand.
GAAATCCTGTAGGAGAAATGGGGTTTGCTGAGTTTGGATTTCTTTTTAATTGGTATTAAGGCCTGTGTCTATTCCCAGCATCCCCCTTATGCTCTTTGGAGTTTTCTTAGTTCTGAAGTTCTCACTCTGATGCTGTAGCTGGCAGGTTTGTGGTGTTACATTTAAAAGCTGTCACTGCTCCTTGAGGTTTTAAAAATTAGAGGTTTGGGTAGTGCCTGAAGCGTGGGAGGTGTCACTGCAGGGGCTCACACCAGCTTCCTTTGTTCTCTGCTTAACTGTGTAAATGCTGTAGCTCTTTCTTCTGCTTCTGGATTTTAACAGTGCTTTTTTTTGTTGTTTTAAGATGTCTGTGAGTGTGCTCCCTTCATGGATTTTTGGCAGAGCACATCATTACTGGTGATTTGCACAGGTGTGATGGACAGCTCTGGGTTACCTGCCCAGTAACCAGCTGCTTTATCAGCCTCTGACAGGTTTCCCTCTGTGTCTGGAGCTGCCTTGGGAGTCAGCTGGATGAGTTATTGGTTGGATTTGCATTTTGTGAAGAGAGGGAAGGAGGTTGGGATGGTAAATGGGCGTTTGTCAGAGCCAACCTGAAGCCTTTGTTGGGCTGACAGCAATGTTCCACACATCCCTGACGTTTTCCAGTCTCAGAATTTCGATTGAGCAATGACCTTACAGGTGTGCCTGAGCTGTTGTATGAACTCTCCACAGAAAACAGATCTTTTAATCTATGTTTTTATGTGGGGGTTAATGGTTATGATACAAATCTCATTTAACATGCTTACTGCAGTGAATTCAGGAGGAAATCATTGGTTTAGGAGAAATTACTTCTTCCAGCTTGGGCTAAAACACTTTGTTAGAATTGATGTATCTCCCTGCATTTGGGAACTGAGTATTGGGTCATCCTGAGGATTCCAGGATGAATTGTCAGCACTTGCTACTACCCCAACCAAAAACCTATAAAAGGTTGAGGAGTCTTAAATACTTCAAATATTCCTCTGGAGCACTCAGTTATTGATTTCCAGAAGTTTTGGCCTCTCTGGATGTCTTTGCATCTCTAACTTGTTGATTTTTTTTCTTTCTTCTTCCCAGTGAAACCCGAAGAACTTTATGCTTTCTCTTACAATCCTAAAATGTCCAAAGAGAACCGGGAAATGGGATGGAAACTGATTGACCTGAAACTGGATTACCAGCGCATGGGAATTCCCAACGACTACTGGGAAATAACGGATATTAATAAGGACTACGAGGTAATTCCTGCCCACAGGAGCCATTTAGTGCACTATCTCCTTGTTGTTATTAATGACAGCCCTGCTGCTGCCTCAGGGGAGCAAGGAGCTCACTTGGTTTGAGTCAAAGCACATCATCCTGATGAGGAGTTGCAGATAATGATGCTCCAGGAGAGCTGCAGAGTCACCTTGTTGTGCTTTGATCCCCCTGGCAAGGGACCAGAGCCTTGTTTTCTTGCAGAAATGTCAAACCATCTGTTGGGCAAAGCCTCAAGTAGCCTGAGCTGCTTTTGGTATTTCCAAAGCCTGTCCCACCTGGCTGGTGACAGATGTGGATGAGAGAAGGAAATGGCAGCAGTTTGGATGGGTGGGGAATGAGGCAGAGTGGAGAGGGACTAGGGAAGGAAGGAAGAAAAAAACAGCAGTGGAAAACAGACTTGGTTTTTGTTTTCTCAGTTGTGTCTTCTACTATCTAAGGGCTCACTGTCATTTCAGGCTGAAGTGCCTGCTGCTGTTATTTTCCCTGAAAGGCCAACTTGCATCTAAACAACATTAAACAAAAGCATTTGTCAGCAAGCTTGTTCAAAATCGTGCTCCACGTTATTTCCCTTTTTATTTCCTCTGGGGCTGTGTACAGTCAGACCTGGCTGTTGAAAAGCCAAAGCAAACAACTCCAAGGAAGATACCAACATATTCATATTCCTGAATCCCTTCCCTGGCTCTCCACTCCCTTCCCCTGGTAGCTTTCTTTACTTGAAGAGTGAAGGGTTGAAGAGATACAAACAAGCCTGTGCTGTCAGAGGTGACTGCCAGTTTTACCTGCCTGTGGAGGCCTGAACTGAGATCTGATGGGTGGGAAGGCCCCGGCACAGGGTGCCCAGAGCAGCTGTGGCTGCCCCTGGATCCCTGGAAGTGTCCAAGGCCAGGATGGACATTGGGGCTGGGAGCACCCTGGGACAGTGGAAGGTGTCCCTGCCCACGGCAGGGGTGGGAGGGGATGAGCTTTAAGGTCCCTTCCAACCCAATCCATTCTGTTAATCTAAATTAGAAACTTCCATCAAATTTCTGGATTTAAAGAACTTCCTTTTAATCTGCATTGTGCAGCCCAGTTTTTAGGTTCAGCTGCAGAGCTGATTGTTTCCTGCATTGTTTTCCTGAATACCTCGTAACCTAATAAGCTAAAGATGAATTTTTCATGAATTTTGAAGTGCTCAGGAGCAATATCTGTGTTTTTTTCTCTGTTCTCCCTCAGGTTTGCAGCACGTACCCCCCTGAAATCGTGGTGCCTCGAGCTGCCACCAAGGCAGTGGTGATGGGAAGTTCAAGGTTCAGGAGCCGAGGGCGGATTCCGGTGCTTTCTTACTTGTACAAGGAAAACAATGTTAGTGCCTTGTGGGGGAGGAAGGGTTCCCCTTTTTGTCCAGTTCCCCTCTAATGAAAGGAAAGAATAAGATAATTATTAGATTTGAGGCCTTTCAGAACTGTGCTTCTCTTAATGGCTTTCGTTCTGAGTCACAGAATGAGCTAAAGGCAAACACTTGGAATGCATCCAGAGCCCTGCAAAAAGCACACACTTTCCAGGCTTCCTGTTGGGAATTTTTTTCTTAATCAGCTTTCAGCAATTCCTTCTGATGTGGGGTTTTTTAATCTCCTCTTTAGCTATATGGAATAATGTTTTATCAAGTTATATGTTGACTTGGCTGGATTTTCTTAATATTGAAGAGGAGGAACCACCCTGAAATAAATCCCCACTAGCTCAGAATAAGTGAAGGTTTCATTTTTTTTTTTTTTTTTCCACTGAAGACCAGAATATAAATTTGTAACTTTGCTGCCTCAGCAGTGTTTTAGATGCTGATGTTAGGAAAATTCTGTCACAGCCAAATTGTTGTTTTCCTGAGGAAGCGTGCCTTGACCTGGGCACTGCCTGGAGTTGTGCTGGAAACTAATGAAATTTCCTTAAAATATACCCAGTGCTGCTCTGAGGGTGCAACAGCAACAACTGATAAGGAAAACTCCAAAGAATGGTTTGGAAATAGAAACCAAGTGGAAAACATGAGGAATTGCTGCCTTCCAGTACCTTCAGGAAGCTCATGGAAAGGAGGGAGAGGGACTTTTATATGGGCACAGTGACAGGGCAAGTGGGGATGGTTTTAAACTGCCAGAGAGCAGGGTTAGGTGGGATATTGGGAAGGAATTCCTGGCTAGGAGGGTGACGAGGCCCTGGAATGGGATTCCTAGGGAAGCTGTGGCTGCCCCTGGATTCTTGGAAGTGTCCAAGGCTGGGTTGGATGGGGTTTGGAGCAACCAGGGATAGTGGAAGTTGTCCCTGCCCATGGCAGGAGGTGGAATGAGATGAATTTGAAGGTCCCTTCCAACCCAAACCACAGTGGGGTTACCTGTGCCTCAGTGCTTCTCTCCTCTCCTCTCCTGCTGGACCTTCACTTCCCCAAGGAACCTTTGCTGCCTTTGTGACCAGAACAGGGCAGCAGAATTTCCCCTAAAGTCCCTTTCACCCCACACAGCCCAACAAAAATCCCCTCCCCAAGCCCCAGGAGCTTCGGCCACAAAGGCACAAGTTCCTACAGGAAGCTCAAAATAAAAAGGTTAAGGAGAAACATTGAGTTAAAAGTTTTATTCATTCAACATCTCACATTACAAATATTTAAAAATTATATGCATACTGGTATAAATAGTCATTTGCAAACTATTTAATAACATTAATTTTCACTAGCACTTCAACAAATGAACTCTTTAAAAAAAGTAACTTGTGTTATATAACTTAGAGTAGAACATACAAAAATATGAACTTAAACGTGAAAATGACTTTAATAAAAAATGAATTACCCTTATTTAAAATGCTATAATAAATACTACAACCTCCCCATACACAGTAAAAACTATATGGAAATTCAGCCAAGTAGTACAATTAACTGACATACTTAAATAACTTTTCCTTCTGATAATATGAGCAATACATTGGGGGAAAAACATATTAGGGATTAGTAAAAACTAGACACCCACTTGCTAAAAGTTTCACTTCCAAAAAATATAACAAAAAAATCTGATGAAAATTATAAAAACTAATTATACTTTAAAATTTAAAAATATAAAAAATAAAACAGTTGAATACAATATTGTCCCAATTCTTACAATGCTATCACAGTAGCTTTAAAATAAGATAATAAAATAAAGCAAATGACCAAAACCTTTTATTCCATTTTTTTTTAAAAATAATCTCAAATTTACATTAGTAGAAAGATTGATTTCTGATTCTTTTCTTTAGAAACACCAGCAAGAAAGAGGATTTACTAGAACAGTAGAAAATGACATTTTTAAATGTCTGCAATTAAAAACAAAGAATTACACTGCAAAGATCTTCCAGAAGTCTGAAATAGGTATTGCACATAACTTGAAGTTAACTTGCCACAATTCATCACATTCAAGTTTTAAATCACCTTTGAACAGAAGGTTTTAACTCTTCAAAAACACAAGGGGTGAATTATCAAGTCTTTCCAACAGCATCCTTATAAAACGCTAAATTCAGTCACTGCAAGGTTGAAATTTGCATTCTGCAGAGGTCTGTGTATGGAGAAGTAGAGACTATACCAAAAAAGCACGGGGCAGTGGGGTTCCTTTACATATAAAATAATCAGAAACACTTTATTTTACATTGCAAAAATAACCATGGAATTACTCTGTAACTCCCCCGGGAACGCCGCTGCTCGTTAATGACACCCCCCCACCGGTACCTAATTACACCTTAATGAGCCTGGGGCTACACGGTAACCCCGGAGAGCCCCGTGTAATCAGGGCCTTGCCAGCACTGCTGCAGCACAGAGTAACGGAGAGAATTGTTTATGCCCTGTAAATCGAAGTGTAACCAAAGGATCTGTAAACACGCTTGTCACACAATCACAAGTGAATATTAGTAGAATAACGATTTCTTACATTAGTCATGCATACTAACATTACATGCCTGCCACCTAGCAGGCTCTCTTTTATTCTTTAAATATAATTTAAAAGAGCAGACACGGTTCTGCATCAAACACCTAACATCGATTCTTCAGTAATAATAAAAATGGCTAAACATTCACCAAAAACGTCTGCATTTGTGTATAATTTTTAAAAACTCAGTAAGAAGCGGTAGACAATTTTGATGGTTCTTGACTTTTAAATTTCTACACTATATTTATGCATTTAAATTTCATGGGTCTAAAGACAAGTGTCATTTGTCACTTTCATGCTTTTTTCTTCTTTAATTCTCAACTTTACATATACTATTTCTTAAATTATATGTACACCAAATACCTGGTGCTGGGCTAAGATGTTTAAGCAACATGCTTTCTTTTCTCTGCAGATTCTAAAATAGCATTGCCAGTGCACAACATCCATAATTCAAAATGTATGCAGAGCACTGAAATGTATAAAAAGCAGAATATAAGAAAATAAAATTTATTAAAATTATTTATATTAAAAAATGAAGTATATGAAGATCTCTCAGTAATAAAAGTACAAAAAGCTACTCTTTGCAATATGAAAAATTGAGGTATTGCATAAAGAGATATCCCGTCAGTGAAAAGTGTGCCTAAAAATGCTCACTGTTGGAAAAACAAGATATACAAAAGTAGTGCATAACAAATATACATTATGTGCATGACAAAATAAGTTAGCTACAAAAACACTGTACCGAAATTCAGCAGGTCATGTACAAAGGGAAAAAATTATTATTCAAAGCTAGTTCTCAAACAGTGTTATTTCTTGTAATGGAAACCCACCTCACCTGTTTGCTGGGTAGGATCGGCACAATAGCACACCCCAAGCCACCTACAAGCATTAAAAAAATGAAAGGAACATTCCAACTATAATTATGTACTTCAGAGAAAAAAAAGTCCCTGACAATCTACACAAGAGCACTCTGCATTTGCATTACTGTTGTCAATATTTTCAGGGATTTCAGTAAAAGCAGCTCCCTTGCTATACTTGACTAATAGACAGCAAATGTCTCCATTTTGACCTTTGGAACTTGGTAAGGTATCAGTTCATTAAAGCCTGTATTGAACATAAAAACTGCTTCTCATAAAGATAATGGGGGCTGGGGGAAGGGGATGAGGGGGGCTTTGAAGGGAGCAGATGTTTTCCAAGCAGTGCCAGGGCAAATCTTTGGTTTGGGAGACTCTCGGGTGGTCCCAGGCCCCTGGGGCCGGGCAGAGATTGCCACAGAATCACTTTTGTTTGCACACTGCTACATCCTTGGTGGAGAAGTTGGCCAGGGCATTTAGTTCAAAAGTACTCAAAATAAATTTTCAGAACTACTCCTTCATTCACCTGTTTCAAACTAAACCCTCTGCACCCGCTCGTCAGCGTTCGGTTCACGTGTCCCGGGCTGATGCTTCTCAAGGTAGGACTGAGTTCCAATAAAGCCGGCGTTAATTAGCGATGTTGGCACTTCAAACACCTGCGTGTCTTTATCTCCCCACAATTAGTTCTGAAGAGCTGGGATCTGAGCTGGGGTTCTTTCTACAGGAAGAGTAAGAAAGGCATCTGCACACTTGCACCATTCCATGCACAAACTCAGCCCACGGTGCAAAGCAACGTTTGGAAACTCCTCGGGTTCATGCCTTCTGTTACAGCTAAATTTGAGGGGACTGAAAAGTGACTTTACAGCCAAGATGGGAAACCAATAAGCAGCCAATTTGAGTTTGTGTGCCACAATGGAATATCAAAACTCCAGTAAAAATCAGTGATATCCTTGAGGTATCTTTAGGTTTTCTGCTTTTTCACGTCAAAATGGAGAGCAAAGGCTGGCCCCTGATGAATGTTAGTATATTAGGATATAGAGTTATATATAGCCATCAAAAATAAAATCTATATATTTATCCTTCAGGAGAGGAAATGCCAGTTCACTAGTTGTCATTACTCTAGCTTTGGTAGGATATCTAGGGCTGTAACCAGACAATTGAGTTCTCTTAAAGAAAAAAAAGTGCACTCCCCCCTCAGTAGTAACTTTACTCAACTTTTACATTCAGGAATTCTTAAAATGTAATCATTTTGATGAAAATATAGTAAGCTCTGCCTATCTCGTTAGTAATTTGGATGTGGGTGGTAGCCAGAGGCACGGTCAGATACACACCGAGCTAAAATTTCAGCCTCAAAACCCTTAAAAGATTTAAAAATAAACAAAAAAAAGAGATCATTATTATAGTGCTGCTTCAACTTTGCTCATGCATTTTTGTTGCTTTAAACATGCTCTTTCCTGTTGGTAGGTAAATGCTAACTTCATCTGTTGCTGGAAAAATCCAAAGTCCAAACAAGAGAAAAAAAAAAAAAAAAAGAGAGGCAAAAACAGGCTTCCCTGGGGGAAAAGTGTCAGAACAGACTGATAGTGTTATTGTTACACGGTTATTTAATAAAAGTATTATTATGTTCTTTATTAACAATAATTTAATTAAAAAACCAAAATACTCTATTGTTTCAATTCTCTTCTCTTAATATTTTTCTCTCCTCTAAGAAAACGTTGCAGGAAATTAAGTGTTCTCTCGGTAGTAAAGACAAGAGAATGCAACTCGCTTGCAACATGTTATCGATACGAAAAGGAGTTCCCAATACAGTTTTCAATGACAAGATTCTATAAAATACCCATTATAGGTCATTCTTTCGTTAGACTATTGTTAAATTACAGACTACTACAAAAGGACATGCTGTGAGTGAGGGACGGGGTGGGGAGGGCAGTCGGGAGAACAGAAGAGTGCACTTAATTGGAGGCCTGCAAATGAGCGATCCTTTAGTTCCAGCGGAATGAAATATGTCTCGGGCGGTCCCCTCCCTCCTTCACCAGGGGCTTGTGGAATTCCCTGCCGGCACGGGAATGGATAGCAGCCCAGCAATATTCACAGTAATACTGCAGACACGTCACGTTAGCACAGAAGAACGGGGCGAACTTGCCGCCGCAGCGGGCGCCCTGACACTCGTCACACAGCTGATCGTCCAGGACATATGGCTTAACTTCCACCTGCAGCCACAAAACAAGACAGGTGATCATTCTTCGTTGCAAATTCTTAATTCCACACCCGTGTTCTAGCAGGGCAGCCAGCAGTTATGCAGCTACACTCAAGATTTCCCCCTCGTGACACCTGATTGTGGCTGTTGGACACCCAAAACTCCAGGCGCTTCCAACACTTCTACCCCCTCCTTGATCCTTAAAAAAAACCCCCCAAGAATCAGTGCTGACCATCAGTCTCACACCTGCTGTCACTGATTTACAGAAAGGCCCAACCTATTGTTGATACACACTGCCACCAAAACCCTGGATAATTATGGGAGTTATTTTTGATGCCCAATTAAGCTCCTTCCCTTTCAGGCAGGAATGGAAACTGTTCATACAACACCATAACTGTGCATTAAATATGCACATGGCCTGCAAATTTTGATGCCTAAAGTCCCAACATTAAAAATAATTCATTTATCCTCTAAATAAATACTCCATTTCTGTATTCTTTTTCCATGGCTTAGTCCTCTCAGCAAAAGGAAATCCACCTGATCTTGTTGGGATCAAATGAGAGGCTTAACAAGGGACTGATGCCCTCCTACGCTGCTGGCATTAAGGGCCAGGTGATGGGCAGGAATTCAGAACAGCAGAAATAAATATAGGTACAAGTTCCTGTTCTAGAAGGGTTTGTGAAGCTTCTCTGAAGCTCATTTAATGTGATGTTTTCACCAACATTTTCAAACACCCAGGCTGTGACTGGTATCTCTGCTGTTATCTCTGCATCTGGCCTGGGGCTGCTCCTCTCTCTGCACCTCCCAGGCCTCGGACACACCTCAGGCAAATAAGGACATTCACAAGTGCCTGGGTTTTTAAACCCACCCAATTTTATCACAGCCCGGATGGCACTGCAGCAGTTTGATGCCATTTTTGCTTACAGGACACATAAACTGCTCAGAGACAGCACAGCAGCCTTTTTAATGACCCAGTTTTCTCCTCTTCCCAAAACCCCTCCCTGCCAACTCAATCTGTAGAAGAGCAGAAGCAGGCAAATATTCCCAACACCCCATTCCCCATCCCCTCACCTGCTGGGCAGTGTGAGCTTGGGGATTTTTTGAGGAGTGCTGCCTTCTCCAAGTGCTAAAAGCACAAAGGTGCTACACAGGCCTCCTTCATGTGGCGATTCTGCTCCGTTCCCTCTGCTCAGCCACGTTCAGAGGCCAAACTGCAGCTCAGGTGTCCTTGTCACATTTATTCTGAGTGTGACACGGGCTGCAACTGCTCCCCGAGCTGGGCACAGCCAATTTCCCAGCTCCAGAGAGTTACAGCAGCTCCATGAGGCCCACTCAGGGTGGGAGCCCCAGCCACTGAACCCTTGCTTTGCATTATCTCAGGGCACACCCTTTAGCAGCACCTCCTTGCCTAATTTTACAGGAAATCCCTTCTTGTTACTTTTTTTTTTTACTAATTTTATTTTTCTTTTTACAGAAAAATGGTCTTAGAAAACTATTAATTAACAGAGCCTCAATAAAAAGTAGTGTTGCTGTATTTTTTACCTCCCTCATGCACTCCAACTCTCCTATAATGAATCCTCTCTGAGCATTATCTCCCCACACAAAAACTACACAAAAAATGAGGAAATAAGGAGTGGGAGGAGAGAAGGAAGGGGAAATAGATTGCAAAAGTTTTTTCAGAGTTTACAAGTACTTACTTAAATTTGTAGTCCCACCAGCTTCAATGGACCTATTCACCCAAGTGTCTGCTTATGCAAGCACAAGTTGCACAAGGGGAGCCCAAATTATTTGTTCAAAGCTGTACAGAACTTATTTCAGAGCCAAGATTAGAACAAAGACATTCCAATTCACAGGCCCACAGTCAAATTGTTGTTACAATTCTTCTGCCCAAGCTTTATAGCCAAAGCAGAAGTGAAATGATAATGGGCTAATCAGCCAAGTTTGGAGGTTTTCCGCTGTATTAACTATAAAATTAAAATCAGTAGTGACAGTCATGTAGGAAAAATCCAGAGACAAAGGATGAATTAGAAGAGGAGATGTGAGCATCTGAGTTTCCCAAAATTGTGGTCTGAAGATCACTGTAACTGGCAGTTATATTTTAGAAAGATGAAGAGGGCAGAAACAAGTGCTGATCCATATTCCTCTAATTTAAAATAATGAGGAATACAACAATAAAGGAATGAAATAACCAAACACAGACTTTTCACAGGCTGTGGAGGGTGACTGTGAGGCTGCACTGCACAGTAACAAGTTTACAAGGCATGGGGTGGTTCTGCCCGTTCTCCCCAAAGACGCAGAGCAGGAGTAAGAGCTGCCCCATCCTTGGCATGCACTTCCCTCCCTGCATCACACAAACACTACAAATCCTTGCAGTGGGAGCATCTGAGGAGTGCAATATTCTTGGAAAAGGCCGAGGCAGCTGCCACACTTCCCACTACGCTCAGCAACTCGACAAAGTCTGTTTCACAGTCACCTCCCACGTGCCAGATCCTCCAGCTCCCTACCACTCCGTTTTATTCCGTGCTGCATCCGAGAGGCACTAAAAATGGGATTAATGTGGTGTAACACTGCCAAGGACACCCCGTGAGGTGGGGAGGGCGTTTGCAGAGGAGCCCGGCAGCAGAGGGGCGCAGGCCTTACCCGTTTATCAATCTCTCCGTGCTGCAGCTGGACAAAGCGAGCGCTGATAGCAGCAATGTAACTCTGTTGGTTGGAAAACGCCACCCGCCCTGCTCCTTTGGGGTACTTGAGCTCGGGGTCGGTGTCGATGCCGGCGTAGCAAACCCCTCCGTAGAGCCGGTCCATGATCATCGCCAGCTCCACTAGAGCACAAAGCAAAACCAAACAGCGCTCTAGGCTCGGTTCTTTGTCTAAAAGCACCACGTCAGGCCGGATCGTGTCCCCCACTGTCACCACACTCAATATTCCCTCGCTGCCAGGCTCGCTTCCCCCAGTGCTCCCCAAACCAGGCTGCACATCCAACATGCCCAGTGCTGCAGTGTGTACCTGCTCGTAAAGGCCGAGGAACACCACCAACAAAAATGGTTTTTCTTGGGTCAAGAGGCTGGGAACCATCCATAACAAAATCACTATCACTAAGGTTCCAAGGCCGGATCTGAACCTACGGACAAAAAGCCTGGTTTTTTTAACCATTCACAATTCAAAGTGTCTCAGTAATATAAATTACAACAGTGTCCTACAGAGAAGCAAACTTCTTAAACAGCTGTACTTTCTAAACTCTACTTGTTCAGCAATCATTTCTCAAAATGAAATGGTAACGAGCTCTCTTAAGACAGACCATTTGAGGGTGCTAAATTTCATCACTTCCTTGTTGCCCAAATTTCTGGGAAAAAAACCCTCACCCTCTACTGACACATTTACTTAATCATGACTGAGCTGTGCTGTCCAACCCCCCTGCTCACACAGATCTGCACTGCTCCTGTTGTCCCAGCCTTATCTCAGTGCAGCAGCCTCCAGAGTTGCCTGTTTATTTACTGTGCTGCTTTATATTTGGTTACAGCTGGCCAAAATTTGAAGTACAGGACTAGAGAAGAATTGTCCCCAACTATTAGCAGACTTGCATCAGCCCCCAAACTATTTGTATATTAATAATTTATAGTTCAATGATATGTTTTTAGGATTTATCTCTGTTATATACAACACTCAGACAATATGAATTCTACATGTTCATTATTAGCAAGCATAAAAAACCTGTCTGGAAATACATCTTTTTCTAACAAAAATAGGCATTGTAACTAGACTAAAAAACTTTCTGAGATCTAGTTCAAAAGCAGTAAGTTGGTCTTTTCTCTTCAAGAACTTAATTTGACACCTTAAAGAAATTTTAACATTAACGTTCTGAAGACAAAAACTGCATGTGAAGAACCCAATTTGTGTTTCTCACCCAGGAATTGTGCAGGCCCTGACAATTCCCACCTACCGGCTTGTCTTTGATAGTGGGGCTGGAAACACAGAGATAGAGCTTTCCATCTTCTTCAATGCATGCATCAATCAGTGCCTGCACGGAGCTTTCATCTTGGAACAGCAAAAATGCATATCCTGGCAAGGGGAAAACACAAACATCACTGCTGCTGGCTGTCTATAGGATCATCACTTAACTCAGAATTATGTTTGACATCACGCTGCCACACAGGAAGGGAAAAGATTTAAGGTGCTCTCAGCACACATTTCCAACCCACAAGTGCTCTGGTTGTTCATATAAGGGACAAATCCTGCCCAGCTGCTGTGGAAGGCATTTAGTGCCTTTAAAGAGCTGTTATTACATGTACAACACCAGGGGGAAAAGGGAAAATGGAATAAAGTAAAAACAGGAAGTTAAGGAAGAATTCTTTTAGTGAGTAATAACTGCAAAGCCACAGTCGAGACTTCACCAGTTTAGAACAATCCCAAGGATTAAACTCTTTTTCTCCTAAACATTGTGTCACTGTCAGACCAATCTTATGTCTTACCACAAAAAATTATTCTAAAATGCTCATCTTATTGGTTTTTAGATGTTTACCTTTAGGAGGAAAATAAGATTTGCTCTCTGCCTTGTGTGGCCAGTCTACAATCAAAGGTCCAAAGCGCCGAAAACTTGCAGTGATCTCATCTGGAACAGGAGAGAAGGGAAAAGGCACGAACTTAAATTCAAATAAATTGAATTTAAGACATTTGAAAGACACTGATTTTCAGGTAGCTTCATCCTCTAAACAAACATTCTGTGATCCTCCAGTCCAGCAGCTCACAGCAGTGCTCAGCTGCTGATGGGGAATCTTTCTGACAAGGCAGAACACTCCTTATAAAACAAGACAGGCCAAAGCTCAAGCTTTTCTTTCTACTGATAATTACAAATAAAAGCTCATAACCCACTAAATCACAGGAACTGAACCACTGCATCTGTACAGTTACAATAATCCAGCTTCAACTACTCTCATGGCTGACATGAAGTTCAGGTTGCCGTGTCACAGCAGTGAACACTGCAGTGCATTACAGGCTCTGACACAAAAAACCTGGGGATTAAAACAATTCTGTGATTAAGAAAATGAAACTTTCCAGCTTTATTGTTGCATTTCTTCTAACCACTATCCCAGCAGGGTCATACAAACAGAACACGGAGCTCTGGTGAAACGAAGCTTCACAACACCTGTACCTGACTTTTAAATTTTATTTTAATAACAACTGCAGTGTTTGTGTGATGAGTGCACAACTCCCTGGTGCCTCAGGATGCCCTGCACAGATCCATTCCTGTCTGGCTTCTCACCATGCACGTGTCAGATGCTACCACAGGACAAAAATTCTTGCTGGAAACAACCTCAACTACACAGGAGCAACCAAACACAGGCTTAGGACTTCCTACCCCACACAGACCTCATAAAACTATGAGCAGCTTTTCCTACTACTGACTTCTGGGGCCTGTAACATGATTGCAGTGGATTTATGAGTTACCATAGGTGATCTTGGCTTATTTAGTTCTGCACTTTTGTACTTTTTATCCTGCTGAAGTCAATTTAATGTGTGGCAACGTGATGGTGGCAGAACAACACTACAACCTAAACTCGCTTGAATTATCTCACCATTTCCATATCAAAGCGTGGAAAACACCCATCCCTGAGCTCGCAGACAAAAGGTGTCACAGCCCAGTTGTGTCCCCGAGGCAGCAGAGCTGCCCTGGGTGAGGTTTTTACCTTCATCGATGTCGGGTGGCAGCCCCCCCACGAAGACCTTGCGGGAATAGCGTTCCACGCGCTCCCCGTTCTGGTGGGAGAAGCAGTGAGGAGATCCCAGGCCGCTGTGCAGGGTCTGATCCCCACGCCCGTCGTCCAGGAAGCCGTCTTCCATCGGGAACAGCGAGGACTGACCTGAAGAGGGGGGTGGAAAAAAAGAAAAACAGGGGAAAAAAAACCATACTAACAGAACAAAGCACACACTGTTGGAATAATTGGGGAAAATGCACCAGTTGCTGCATCAGCAGAACCGGGAGCGATTTGCCCTCTGAATGAGCAGTTATGTTCTCGATTTCATTGCACCCTTTTAGTTTTCAGTATCATCCAGCAGCTCAAATGCATTTCAGAGGAAAGGTTCCTCCTCATAACAAACCAGGATTTCTAATGGGTGCTCGAGCTGACTCTTTTCCACAATATTCTGCATTTCCAGTTAGATTTCTTTTAAAAAGTATAAAAAGGGAACAGCCAATTTTGTTTCTGGTGCTTTCACAATATGAAGCCATATATCCCATTTCCCAGGGAACAGCTTCTTACAGGGAACAGATACAATTTCAAAGTGAAAATGGCAAAACAAGAATTCTACCAGTTAAATATATTACACATTTATATTACCTGTTATCAAAACATATCATAAACCACCCACTAGTAAATAACAAAAATAACCTGATTAAAACAGCAAAACCCATTTACTGCAAAGACTGAAAACTTTGTCCTCCCTACAACTTTACTTCAGTGTTACAGCAGAGTTTTGTTAAAGGCCTCACTCTAAGAGAAAAAGTTGTAAAATGAGAAATGTTCCCCTCACAGTCCAGCATCCTTCTATGATAATCCTTAATAATATTTATTACTTTTAAATAAGGTTCTCTGATTATAAATGCCACTGTATAATATCATAACTAGAGCACAGGAGCTGTTCTCTGCCATGAATTCCCTCCTTAGTTCCAATATTCAACAGCTACACAACAAACTGAGACTTCTTCTCATTTAAGGAGCATTTTAGGAATAAATGTATATAGGGAAAGTGAGTAATGAGGCGTGCTACAAGTTTTAGGATACATTTCCTTTTCCCTATGACGTGATACACTGTGTCTGCTTTTTCAGGATTCATCCCAATCTACCACAGAAATGTACTGGTGAGGTTCATTTATCCTGTTCTTGCTTCCTTCCCTTGAAAGAAATTGATTTTAAAAAAGAAGACATCTCAAAAACAGAAAATCTGACCAAGATACAGACATTTTCCATGAAAAAAATCAAACAGCTAAGAAGCTGAAAGGAAAAAAAAAAAAAGGCAATAAAATCCACAGTCCGTAGCATTTATACGAATAAAAAATGGAAGGCTCGGTCAGGTTAGTTTACTTGAAATTTCAAGAATCTTTTATACACCTTTAATTAAAATAAAGTCAAGTATAATGAGGCCTCTTTCTGTAGCTGGGCAAACCTCATTCCCACTGTGATAAAAATATTCTAATATTGACTTAAACCTTGTTTTTCCCTAAGGAACTGGTGCACATGTGATTTGTTTCATCTCTTAAGACCCCAGCCCTGCAGGTATTGTTGGGAGGGAGCAATTCCCAAACTTAAACCCCCTTTCCAGGCTCCTCAGCTGCTGCTGGAGAACTCCACACACACACTGAACCCAGCAGGTCAGACATTCACTGTATTTATGTTCCATCGGCACCCAAAATTCCCAAAATAAACTTCTCCAGCACTGGCATTCATAACACACACACACAAACACAGCAACACAGCCCCCCAGGTCACAAACCACACAGGTGATGTCCACTGTGATCATTTCAGCCTCAGGTACTCCCTAATCCAGTTAAAATGCTGATTTATGGCATGCACACTATGCAAACGTATGTGAAACTGCTCCCTTATAAGCTTAAATTTTGGACTTTGCCCTCTAGTAAAAACTTAATGTTATTTCTCCCATGAGACATTGTCAACATTAGAAAATTAAAGAGGAATATTGTTACCTCGCCTTCTCCCATATGTCCTTGCTGCATGTTAAATGAGAAAGAAAACAGCCTTTCAATCATTGTTATAAGGACCAAAAGACCTCGTTTTATTGCCTTTATACTGACTCAGTGATTCTCAAGCCTTTGCAGATCCAGGTCATTTAAAATAAGTGTTCACAAGCTGCCCCTCCCCGCCCCCCATGGCTTCCTCAGCCCGGCTCTGTTACTTACTGATAAACCACGTTGACAGGAGGCTGACCGAGTGGATATGGATAATCAAAGAGACTTTTGGAAGCAATGTTAGCCCTGAATTTGCACATTTATTTATTTATTTGAGCTGTTCCTGGGGGTGTGCCTAGAAGCAAATGGACCTTTCCTCATGCACCAGGCTCTCTCTGCCTTGCCAAGCTCCAGAATATTCCACCCCTGCTCTCCACCCGAGCTGGAGGAGAAGCCCTGACACAAGGAAAGTGAAAGATCGGTGTGATACTTTCTGTTTCGAAATCAGGTTGCTTTGCACAACCCACAAAATCCTTGGGTCGATTCTGACTGGCAAATAACCAGCTGAAAAACTGAAAATCAAGGAGAAAACTGGGCCACTAAAGTCGCCTTCCAGACTCCTGCAGTGTGTGTCCAACAGGATGGATTCTCCCACACTAACCCAGGACACTGTGCTGGAATAATTCAAGTTACCCACTGGTTCCTACTTTTCATGTTTCAGAACAAATCAATCCTAGCCCTAAAAACAACAGCATTTTCTGTGCTGGCTTGCAGGAACCCATTGTCAGAGCATGGCCAAACTTTCTAATCAAACTTGCACATTCTTTCTCTTTTAATCTCATTAAAATCTCTTTCTGAAAGCAGGCCAAGTGTTTTCAAAACTTGGATTCTTCCTGGCAAGTGCTGTGAGAAACTCTGAGCACATCATGTGTTCGATTTTGCTTCCCCATTCAAAATTGAGGCCGACAATTAGTTTAAGCATTTAAATATTTGTAAACCACAACAATACAGGAGTCGTTTCCTCTTTCCAAATAAAAACTGTATCAATCCAATTTACTTCATGATTATTTAACATCCATGAGATCATTTCGCTCCTCCGGTAGAGACTCACAATTAACACCAAGAACACAAAATAACAAAGCTCTGGTCTTTGGACTGGAGCATATTCTTGAGGCAAAGGTTTTATGGGAGAATCTTAAGGGCTGAGGGCCTTTACAAGTACAGTTTTTCCATGTTAATTTTGAATTTAGAAATGCAGGATGCTGATACAGTCCTCGAAGGAAAAATTTAAGGAAATCACAAAGCATCAGCAGCCTTGCTGTGTCCCTGACTGAGCCCAGCAGCCTCTGCACGTTTTGGAGCACATCAAGCCCTTCCAAAGCCAGCTCTGCCTATAAAGCCAGAAAAATCCTGCTTGTGGTTTCTGAATTACTGACAAAACCACACAGCCTCCTCCTCTCTGTGCACTCACTCCTGGCAACAAAACACAGACACGATTCCACCGGGGATGTGCGACCGCAGTTCAGGCCAGGGTGCTCCTCCCTCACAGCTTCCCCACCTGAGGCACTCCAGACAAGAGGACTTTTCTCCTTTACCAGGACAAAAAACACCCCAAAAAGGCTCAGCCACCAGCTAGGGATTATTTCCAGTGCCAAACACTAGGTTTGGAGAACCAAATACTACAATTTTTTTCTCTTCCTCTTCTTAATTTGCCTCGTTTTCTGCGTTTGCTTCACATCTAAGCCGCAAAATACCAACATCTGACATTTCAAAACATTTCTCAGGAGCCACAGTTTATAAAACTCCCCCAGCACAGCACAGATACAAACTTTCTCTGCTCCCTCAATGCAGAGTTCATCACACGCCATTAATTTCACACAATGTGAAACTTTGTGAAATACAAACAGCATTGAGGCAAGGAATGCTCTCTTGGCAGGCCAGGAAGGCAGCTGAGTCCCCCCTTTGGCTCTGGCTTTCAGAATTTCAGATTTAAGAGAAGGCTTTGCTACAGGAGTACCCAGCTCGAGCTGCTGCACAAATGAAGCCTTAAACTGCCACCAAGCAGAGGAAAAGGTTTAATTCTGCAGATCCCAACATTTGCCCACCCTCTGCTGAGAAATCAGACAACTGCAACCTTGGTTTGGATTCCTCAAAGCTGTTTTTCCCTTCCCCATTTCTTCAGTGGTTCAGATAATTCCATAAAGGGCCTAACATTTATTTATCTCATGAGGTATCTGAGCAAGAATTTTGCTACAAAACCAAAAAAATACAAAGTGTTCATGCAACTGGTTCAACTGCTCATTAATAACCAATGCAGAGATGTTTTTCCAATAAAATCAGTCTGAAATTTAAAATGCTATTAGCAGCTGCTTCAATTATTTTGTCCCTTCAGCCCTCCCTTTATTTCTGTGTCTGAAATAAAGCCATAGAGAAAGTCAATGATCTTTTGCAAAAATCTGCTGCTTTTACTGTCTTTCATTTTAAGGAACATCAGGAACAAGCAACCCACTCAAATTTTTGTGTCTTCTCATTTGAGACACTTAATGGGCTCCTGGCCACTTCCTTCTCTCCTTTCTTTTTTTAAAATTCACATATTTTGTGTCTATACCTCCAATTAAACGTGCTGAGCTCTCTTCCCTCCATAGGAAGCACCACAAAGCCTGTCAGCATCTTAACCCCACAAACACATTCTGCTGAAAAACCCCAAAAAAATGCAAGGATCCTAAATCACTCAAACCCCAAACCTGCTCGAGCACCTGGTTCTTGCTGATTCCAGGTGTATTTTGTATTTATACCATCAGCAGCTGCTTGTTAAATATTACATAAATGGAGAGAAGTGTCAGAGGCCAGATCTTCTGGTTTTTTAAAGGGGTATAATAAGGTTTTCTCTATATTGAAACCTATGTTATTAACATTGGTGACCAGCTGTTTATGTTGGAAAGTAAATATGACCAATATCAGAGAGTTTCAGGCTTTCACTGAAACTGGGAAGGTGATTTGGGGCTGGGCTGTCTTTTGTTTCACTTAGATCTTAACTTGTACAGAAACAGAAGTATCAAAGTTCCACAGGGTTATTTCTAAAAGTGAGCTGGATATCCTTGAATCTACCAGAGAAAACATTTAGACTTTCCTGAATTTTACTTTAAAATCATAGAAAAATAACTGAAGCACAATCTGCTTTAGCCATTACAGCAGCAGAGCCTTATTCCTACATTTTTTTTACACTCAGCTGTACTTTGCAATTATATCAAGATTGACAACGCTGTGCACGAGGCCATTAAAAACATGAACTCTAATATTTTACTACCTTTTCCCCCCACTACTCCTTGAGGGCAGGCAGGGCTGGTTATAACTGCAGAGTGAGATTTTATCATCACTTTGTGTTTCACAACTCGTTTCACATGTCAGGCACGGATCACATGTTTCTGCCACAGGTAAGAGGACATTTCACAAGAGGTTCTGTGAGGTCACCTCAAGCCCCGTTTCACCAGGGAACAATCTAAACATCTCCTTAACCAAACCAAGGGAAGAAAAGTGAAAATTCTAAAGAACATCTCTGGTTAATGCATATTTGGTTAAATTATCTCTATTAAACTTAGAGACCCAAGCAGGGATTTTGCAGAGAGCTAGATATACTTTGTTAAATTAGAACATAGAAATCTTATCTTCCTACGTGTATTATACACCAAAGTATTTCTTTCTATTTAACAGAGTTTTACAACTTAAGTCTTCAATCACATTTTCAGCACGAAAGCAGATAATGTCATAAAAAGTTGTGTGTGTCTCCAACTGGGAGTGATGGGACAAGGGGGAATGGCTTCAAACTGACAGAGAGAAGGTTTGGATTCGATTTTGGGAAGAAATTCTTCCCTGTGAGGGTGGGGAGG
>QWTY01042629.1:0-12022 GCA_008033365.1 Pseudorectes ferrugineus
TGTTGGAATGGTTTGAGACAGCTCTAAATCACATCAGACAAACTCCAAGCACCTACTCACAGTGCTCAGCCTAGTTCAGACTTGTGAGTGGACACAGTGTCTTACAATGAAGGGGGAGAGGTGAGGATAAGACAACCTCAGATTTCAGGTACAAAAGTCTTTCTTCATGCCTGACACAAAAGGAGCAGTTTTCAAAGGCAACTACAAGGGAAAACCAAAACATTTGGAGTTTGGTCCATCACAGGATGGACCAAATATGTGTGACCTAATCACTGTGTTTCACTTGGAGCAAAATAAGGCACAGTCTCATGAAGAAACTTCTGGCCACTGCACGGAGCTTTCCTTCAATGTGATGCTGAGTAGTTGCTGGTAGCAGCATTTGGTACAGCTGCAACTGCCATAGCCTGATTCTCCTTTTTACTCTATCCACTTGACCTGCTAAAATAAAGCTATTTAGAAATTCACTAGGTTAAGAATGGAGTGTCCAGGGAAGGAAGGGAAGAAACCAAACATTTTAATTAAAGAAAATAATACTCTTCTGCAGGATAACAGAAGGCTCAGCACTGAGATATAAACTGTTCTGGTCCAAGAACAGCGGACATGTAACTTCTCATGACACACACCTCATTACAGCTGACAGAACTACAACATGCCTGAAGGTGGTCACAGCACAGACAACAAACAGAAAGGACTTCATCATCTTTAATACACAGGCAAAGCCTACAGAGACCACAATGTCATGTCTCAGTGTAACTGGGTAAGTTGCCACAGACATATGTTCATTTTAGAGACAAAAACCAGCTGCATGTGTCTCTAGGGCACTGTTCTCCAAAATTATCTTGTGGGTTACACTTGGCAAATTCTGATTTAAAAATCAAAGCAGGTACACTTTCCCTCCACTCTAATATCAAGTAACAGATTTACTGGATTGAGCCCTTACTGGCAATCCAGCAGATGTGAAAAGAGGGTACTTTTAAAAAAGATACAGAACAGACAAATACATCAGACACAGGCCCCCAATTTCATCAGTACATTGGGGCATACATGCTTGCAACGTGAACTCCATAAAGCTGTATTTTATACAGCTGCATTTTAAAAACCACTGGACAGGTGACTCTCCTCAGGTGTCTCCAGGATTCAGTTCAGTAGATTGGCAGCTACACAGTCGCACAGATTTCTCTTTTCCACCTGAAGAAGCAGAGTTTCTGTCTATAAGAGGGAGGAACAACATCATCAAAAAACAAGTGTCAGCATTGTAAAACTAATTAGCTCCCAAAGAAAGGTCCATTTTAATTTTTAGTCTACAATTTGGAACTAGTGGTATGAGAGGAATTTTGGGGTAAAAAAAATCAGATTTATTTTTTACTGCTCTGCAAAATAATTTTGGTTTTGTGGGATTAATTGGCATACCAACATAGCACTACTTCCTGTGACATGGAGAAAGTTATTTTTCTATCCTACAATCTTACTTCAACAGTACAAACTGGAGCATAAGCTTGGAGGTTCATTAGAGGCTTACCACCCTACCCACCCCCAAAATCATGTCAGAAATTTTATTTTACTTAAAAACAGACTCAAAATTTAAACTTAGAATATTACAGCCTGGATCTGCTCTCAGTGAAGAAATTAACTTCTTTAACTTCTCCTGTTTCACTGATAATACAAAAATTCAGTTGTTACTGATAATATGCTTTGGAGCCTAAAACAGACGAGAGGTGCCGGGCTGGCATGGAGCCACCTCAATTCAAACACATGATGGGATTCCTGGTTTCCTTAAGGAAAGGGGTCCCAAACTGGTGAAAGCAGAGGTCTCTGCGTTCGTCAGTATCAGGAGACTCCTGTTGCCCACAGATCCCTGTTTCTGAAGCAACAAGGGTGGATTGGGGACTTCTGAGAGCTGGAGCTGGGCATGATCAGGAAGGCCTGCACCCTCTCAGCCTACTTGTGTGAGAAAGGGCTGAGGACCAGGGAAGGGACAGCAGGGCTACATAAGGAAATTTGGGAATCCTTCCTCTCTAGCACATGCACACACCCACACACCCCTGGGTTTTCCTGGCTGTCTGGAACACTTGTTGCTTCAGCAGATGCACAATGGAGCATGTTTGACATCAACATTGTATCTCCACCTCAGTTTCCTATCATGAGCTGAAGCTGTATCTGAGAATTAGCCTGATCCAAGAGAGGACTTCCCCCTTGTTGTCATGGGACACAGTAGCTGTGGGGAGTCCACTCACCAAATTAATCCCTACTGGTGTAACCAGCTACACATTAAAAAAAAAAAAGCATTATGAAGACTACCAGCTTTAAATGCCAATCAAACCCATCCTTAATCTGCCTGACTTGAGGTTTTTGTATGAGATGGAGTTGCCATGTGATTAAAGGCTGTGTTTTAAAAGCTGTGTTATCCATTGACCCACATCAGCTAAAGGCACTTGGAGCAGAGCTGGGCTGAAGCATCCTGCTCTCCACTTGCCTTCTTAGTGCAGGAAAAGCCATCTGCTGCTCAGGCTTTTTTCCCCCAGATGATAAATCTCAGGGAAAACCACAGCCCTGTGGTTTTATATTAAATCAGGTATCACTTTTGATTGTTTCAGCTGCCCTGCAAAACTGAAAAGATCTGATCAGACTTTGCTAATCATTGAGAAGACACTCAATCACCACCTTCTCACCACCTCATTGACATCATTTGCAATGGTTTGAATAAGGGAGGTTGACAGCATGCCAACATCTTTGGAGCTGAGCCCCAAGGCTGCTTACCATCTTATATATCTTTAATAAGATTTTCAAGCCTTTCTTTTTATTTTCAGGGACACATCTAGCTTGCTGTGCTTTAAACAATCTAAATAAGCACTGACAGTTTATAAAGCAATGAAGAACAAAATGAATGTCAGTAAATACAGCTTTGCTGACTGTTCTGTGAGCGTGATCACAAAACTGTTTGCACACAGATTTGTTATTATTGCCTGGTAGGTTACAGCATGTTTAAAAAAAATAAAACCAAACCAAAATAGCAACAACCAACCAACCCAAAACTAGGAGGAAAAAAAAACCAAACCCAAGCCAAAACCATGAAAAGAAATCAGATTTTAAACCTACAAAAAAGATGTTAAGCTCCAGCTAAAAATGCAGTTACTGATCTCTTTAAAGTTGTAATGCAACATCCACTGGTTAATGCTGAAAAAATGGGCTGGAGTTCTGAAAACAAGTGCAGACTTTGAGTGAACTGTGTAGATCATAGACTGGATTTGTTTTATCATTGAGTCCCTGCTGGGCTCTGTCTTGAGCAGCTTTTAGATGCCACAGGGAGCTGGCTGTGAACTGGCTCAATGGCTGTGGTGGGAGCAGCTCCCTCCCAGCAGCACAAGACCCCTCTCCCCAGTTCATGATCACATCTGGCACTTTGGCTGAGTGGTGAACCACAGATATCCCCAGAAAATATTGCCCAGATTTAGTTCTCACTGCCAAAACAACTACTCCAGCCTGCAGCCTGCTCTGAGGGGCCAGCAGCAACAAAAAACAGTACAGAGGGGTAAACAGATCTGGTATGTGTAGAAATCAGCCTGTCAGAAGTGGTCTGTGGCCCTTCTCATGCAGCCAGCCTGACAATTGTAGGGGATCATCCCATCAGTGTAGCTTACAAACACAGCTGGTTTTGGAAAAGGAAGGAGATCCAGTCTATGGCCTTCATAAAAGGGTTATATAAGGCCATACAAGGCCTATGCTAGAGTCAGTTTGCTTTGAGACACCATGTAGATCAACCCAGGGCCAAATGAAGTGTGAAAGCTCTTGAGCTGTGCAATAAAACCATATACAGGCTTCCCCTGCACAGAACTGCAGGGTAAGATGTGCAGGAGGAATTAAATGAGAATTTCCTCTCTAAGCTTTTGGGAATCCCTCCCCCTCCAACACAGTTAGGAGCTGCTTAGTCATCATCTAACAATTTTGCCTGCAAACAGAGGGGAGTTTTTCAAGGAAATTAGTGTCTCCAGTGGGAATATTAACAAAGGGGATTGTATTTTCGGGGACAGAAATATTTTCCCCACAAAGCAGAAAAACAGATTAAAATAGTCAAATGTGAAATATATATTTGCTGAAAGCAGTGGTCCTAAAACTCTCAGTTTGCATCAAGTTGTGCCACAACTGAATAATAAAAGTAAGAATTAAAATATCATAGAAGGCAGTTCCAAGAAGTCCTCAACTATTAAATATTCCCATGCCTTTTGAAGATGTAGGCAGAATTCCCAGCTTAATGACTGGAATAGGCCTGTTCTAGTCATGGGGAACTGAAGGATTTCAATATGGATTCAATTATTTAAATTTTAAAGTGATAAGGAAGCGATAGGTTTGTTCTCGGGAGAATATATCACATTTTCAGGCTTGCTGTCAAATCTACAAGTGTGAAAGCCAATAATAGGACATTCATCTCAACTGACTTTTTTTCTATCCTCATTTTATCTCTTTGGCTGTCTTTTATTTTTATTTTTTAAAAAGTATTAAAACACAGTTGCTATCTTTGGGGTTCTTATTGCTACTCCTGCTTTGGATATCTGTGTTTTATAAAGTTTTTCTCTTGGTCTGCAAGCTGAAGGTTTCATAAAGGTCACTGCCATAGCCAGACACCCAGAGAAAACTTTAAGAGATTTTGCATCAAGATGTAGAAATTCTGGTGAAAAGTTCAAAGGTTTGTGGAAGGAAGAGGTGTGCTAGAACCACTTCACAGCACAATCTGAACAACTTGTTTGGGCTGCATACAGTGCTCAGCAGATTCATTAGCAAGATTTCTTCATGAAGCCCAAAATATATTTGACCTGTAATTATTGAACAGATTTTGTTTAGCTGTAAATGTGCTACATACCAATCTGGTTCTGCTGGAATGTTTGTTTGTTTTTTTGTAGAATGTCACAATTCAAGGCATGTTTGTCCATGCACTTGCATTTTCACCTAAGCATCAAGGACCCTGCTCGAAGTAACCTCAAACCATTCCTCACAGACAACAGTTCACAGGCTTTGACCTGTGAACAACCTTGACCATAGAGCAGAAAAGTTTCAGTGCCTTCTGTTGAACAATCTGTGCAGGAGTGTATCTATAGCACTTGAGCTAAAGGGTACACAGGAGGTGGGGACAAAGCCACCCTCCTGGGACACCACCATCTGACAGCAGCTGGGACAGAGGTAGGCACAGATTGCAGGTTGCAGCAGCAAGAGACAGATTCAACATCCCCCACAGAAGGAAAGTTCCAACCCTGGCAAATTCTGCACACTGACTGCAAGCCAAACAAGTTTCATTCCCTATGCTGTTCTACTTTGTGGCATTTTTCATCATTATGAAACCAGAGAAATGTAAAAACTCTCTGTGGATGATGTTTCCTCCCTTAGCCTCTCCCCAGGGATAAAAGCATCTGCAGGGGAGTATTTTATTTTAGTAGGCTTTTTGTTTGAGCTGGCTCTCTTTTTCTGGGTAATAAATATAAGTTATACTCTCACCTTACTCCCCCTGACATAAAAACAATGGTGTGTGCTCAGCATTTGGAATGAGAAGAGCAGCACTAATGGCTATAATTTGGCAAGAGAAGGCCAGAGGGCAGAGGATGGTCAGTTCACACTTTCCTATACTTCCTATTGTCCCTGATACCCCAAAGCAGAAGAATTCCACAGATGATTGCACAGAGAGGTGAAATGTAATTAACCAGCCTCACCTTAGAACACAGGACAGTACAGTTCATTGAGTGTGCAAAATCCATCCACCTTACTACTTTTATCCACAGCATTTTCTTTTATATTGAAAAAATAATGAAAAAGAGGACATTTAATGTTTCCTTACCCTTGTGTCTAGATTATACGCTGTCTTCTTTAAATCCTGCAGAGCTCTCTGCATGAACTCAAAGGCATGGCAATCAACACAGGGGCGGCCTAGGAGAGCATTTAGTAGAGCACTCAGTAGAGAATCATGACTGTATGACATGAAGAATTAACTAGAAGGATTAAACAGTGATTTTGAACATCAGAAAGAGCTACAGAAAAGAGTCCACAGAGTGAGTACTGATGTAGGTACTCTTGAACAACCCAGGTGATTGTAAATGGTCCACCCAGTCTCTCACTTATAAAATAATTACTTCAAATTTACATTAATATTTTTCTTCCTGCCATATTGCTGTTCCACTTTTCCTTCCACAGCTCATTGTATAAAAAAATATAACCCTTAACTTGAGCCTTTCATTTTGCTCCATTAAACCTGAGCACATTTTCAACCTTATCTTCAGATTTTTCAGAAATTACGTCTGAAAATGTGAACCTGTTCCCTAGAAAAATCTTGTCTCCTAATCTAACAAATGTGAGCTCTAAGTATAAACTAATGGAATAAAACTGACTACAATACCACAAAGACAGACCACTTCAGCCTCTAACTTTGAATATGATACAGCTTTGTCCAAACACCCTGTTATTTGTGGGCACTGCTGATAAGCAGAACTGCTGCAATCTGGATTTACTGGAGTGTTTAAGAGAGTATTCCCAGACTGAGACACTCAGACTGAAGGCCACAAGGCTTGCTTTGCCTTGATCACCATGTGACACAGATCTGTGCCCTAACAGACAGCAGTATGGAGACAGAGCAAATACAGACATGACAAAACATCTTTGAATCATCAGGCCCTACATCTGCTCTCATTTGCCTCTTGGTGCCTGTGCCTTGCTGACAACTTCACCAGAAACATTACACAAGTGAGAAATTCTGAGCCCAGGTTTAGTTTGCTCTTTAGGATCTGGTGTGAATGAAAGGATGAAATCTAGACTAATGTTGGAAAATCCTGCTGTGTCTGTAAGCCCATTTTGCAAACACTTGATGTTGGACTGTACCTGCCTCTGACACTCTGGAGAATGAGCTTCCAGCTCATGATCTGAGTGCTAACCAGCAACCAGGAACTCTGCCTGCTGGAGAAAGGGAGCCTGCCAAATTCTTTAACAGACTAAGAAAAAAAAAGAAGATATAAAAACCCCACATTGAGCAGTGTTAAAGACCTGCTTCATCACTGTCGTTCCATCACCCAACTTCAGTGTTACTATATTTACACTAGACAAAAGGAGAGGACAGCAGTTTTTCACATCAGTGACTTGATGCAAGGACCTGTCATTATGTTTGTAATGGAAAATAAACTCAACACAGATCAGCAAAGGAGAATTAGGTTGTTGAAGGCCACAAGACTAGGTGTTGACAAAATGCTTTCTTGGCATCTTCATTGTGATTATTTTAATAAAAATTCATGACTTTAAGACAGCAAACATACTCAAGAATGAAATATAATGAACAGTCAATGTCAGCTGAAAAAGACCAAGTCTCAATAATGACTCTGAAAAGCAAACAAGGTGATTGCTGGCATAGGAAGGGCTAACACAATGAGAGGGCTGTACAAAGGAAAAGGTGCAGAACAGTGGCAGATTTCAGCTACAAGCAAGACAGCAACAGGCAGGAGACAAGGATAAGAGAGTGAAGCGCTTTGGATGCAGGAGCAAAAGAGCACTGGTATGTTATCAAGTTGTGGTTTTAAAACAATGTACTCAACACATATCCAAAATAGTTTGACTTATTACATGAGAACTGCAGAAGAAGCTGTAGGAGAGGACTGCAGGGTACGTACTTTCAGCTGGTATGGCTGTTCCTGCTTCTTGGTCAGCTCTAACAGGCTCCGTGACGAGTAGTGCAACCACAAAAACTAAAGGAACTGTGAGGACGGCTCTTCTCAGAAGGCAGGGTGCCAGCATCTTGGGGATGGGTGCTTCTCTGTTTGTCAAGAGACATAAACAAGTTAGTGAGGAACACTACAGATACACAAGGGTTTTGTTACAAAGAAGTTAATGTTCCTGATGGCTAAAGCATTGTCAGTCTTCCTCTGAAAGAAAACAAAATACCAGAAGATCTAGAGCATGGACAAGAGTTCTCTGTACCTTTCCAGAGCATACATAAAGCTCAACTGGGAGAGAACATCTCTACACAAGATAAGAAGTCCCTACAGTGTCCTTGGTTTCATCTGAAAGCCAGGACGCCAGCAACTTTGCCCGCTCTGTGACTTTTTTCTAACTACACAGTCACAGATATTAATCTGGAGTCACTGTTAGACTTTGAGATCAAAACTGCAGGGATTACAGAGCTGGCTGAAACAGAACCTGGAAACGAGGTCTTTGGCCTCTGGCTTGCTTTAGTGATGCATCATCTTCTCACAAGGATAATAACTAAAGGTAACCCTTACCATTACACAGCACACTGATTGTAAGAACTTACTCCTTAATTAAAGTAGATGAAGGAATAGACTTTTGTTAAACCTCCACAAATTCATAGGTAGAACTTCTAATGGTAAACGCATCAAACTCCTTGACTTTCTGTTTCCCCTCCTAATCTGGGCTTTGAGCCATTATTTGCAGCCATCCATTTGTTGCTGAACACCACAGCCAGGCCACACCATGCCCTGAGGTTGGTACAACCTGGTCCAGCAACAGTTTCGCTTCACAAAGAGGCAATTTTTTTTATAAGTTTCAAATTAAGTATTTTCTTGACCCAATAGGTAAACTGTTCGGATCAAAAGGGACTGGCTCAAGTTGCAACTGCTTGTTAGAGATTTCAATCCAAGCCTCAAGGATTCTGGTCCACTGCTAGGGAGGTACTTAGCTCAGCCAAGTTTACCTTTCTTTCCTGTACATCAAAATGGAAGAAAGAAAGAATTAAATAAAGCTAAGTTATGTCAATACAATAAAACCCACATGAAAAATCTGTTCAGCTAAACATGGGAAAGCAGGACAACATTCTGCCTCTTTCTGATTTTTAAGTTGGTGCTTACTGAGCAAAAGATGTTGCATAAGAACATCAGATCTGCATGTACTGAATGCCAGAGTACAGCACTCCCCAGAACAGATTGTATTTCACATTTAGAAAGGCAGTAGAGGGAGGCAGGAGAGGGAAGGGTTTTTCCCATTTTGCCACAAACACAGAACAGAATAAGACTGCTCTTCAGTATGTGCAATCCACCTTTTCAG
Source organism: Pseudorectes ferrugineus (assembly GCA_008033365.1). Taxonomy (NCBI): domain Eukaryota; kingdom Metazoa; phylum Chordata; class Aves; order Passeriformes; genus Pseudorectes; species Pseudorectes ferrugineus. The sequence goes on from QWTY01042629.1 coordinate 9,025, forward strand.
ACACAGCTAATGTGAAGCTGTAAATTCTGCAGAAACACTTGCAGCATGTGCAAACCAGCAATTCACCCAGGAAAGGAGCAGCATTATACACATCCCCTTCCTGTGCACCTCAACCTAAACACAAGAGAAGGGAATGGTTCAGAAGCAAGAGACAAACATGTATGTGTAGAGTCACAGATATATTTGAGCCCACAGCAACAAAAAGATCTGGTAATGTAATTTCTATACCCTCATATTGGGTTTCCTGTCCCACCCACTATTTAGATATTTATCCTTCCTCTTATTTCTACAATCCTTAAAATAAAGGGATTAAAATCACTACAAGTGGCTTGGGTTTTCTGTTTTAATTAATGGTGATCTGCAATCAAAACAAGTACAATCAAAAATACCAGTCTTTGCAATAGGATGCAGCAGAGTGCCTCCAAGTTACAGTAAATTAGGACAACACCAGCCTCTTTTGGAAGTACCTGATGAAGAAGCCTCCTGGTCGGTAGGAACAGAGCCTATTCTCATAGTTGACTATGAGTACTACAGAGGTGCAACAAAACAAAGCAGACACACTATTAAACTTTTTCTGGGTACCTTACCCATCACCCACCCCAGAGTGAGCTCAGCTTTGTATGTGAGCCCCACTGCAAAACAACTGCTCCTCTAGTGCAGCAATCATCTTAAATCACATCTAACTCCTGCCTCTTAGTTATTCCATGGGAATTTGCAAGGAATAATCACGACAGGCTTCAAGGGTGGTCTCTCTCTGCAGTGCAACTGGGAACAGAGACAGATCTGTGCATGGACTTCTGTGAAAGAGAAAAGTCACCCCCTTTAACAAAGGAAAAAATATCAGTACCTGATCTTTCTCTTGTCTTTGTGATGGTTTCTTTGAAATGGCCGCTGCAAACTGCTAAGAGAACAAGTGCAGCATTTCTGAGCATGTGCACTGTCTCTTTTTAACCTTCCCTGAAAGAGGTTATTACTATGGGGAGATTTCTGCCATGGCAACAATGCAGAGCACTGCAGCACGCAGCGCAGATTTAAAGAGGCACAGGCTGTGTCTCCCAGGTCTGGGGAAGGATGTTTCTGCTCTGACATGCAAGATCCAGCAGTGACTCGCCTGCTCTGGGTAATGTTTTCTAAGCCAGGCCATTTGATTAATCTCTCTTGAAGTCTGCTGAATGGTTTTCCTGAAGTCTGAGCAGCTGGATGTGGTGCCTGGTTCAAGCAACTTGCTTCCCTAGAGCCTGAAAATAACCATGAAAAACTACAGCTGCTTTATGGGAAAGGAGGACCGACCATGGGACTGCACTCAGGAATTGTTTAGTGCACCGCCTGCCATTTAAATGGTCCTGAGTTACAGGGGTCATAAGCACTTGTGCCTGCTCTCCCAGGTGTTTCTGTGATTCCAGTCCCTGGGCTGCCAGGAGCAGCTGCACCCACTAAAACTCTGATGGGAACTTGAGCCCAAACTCAGAACCCCTCTTTTCCAGCCTGCACCTCTGTCCCCTTTTCAGTGCCCCATGAGCTGCACTCCAGGACAACACTGACAGCACTTGTTCTGAAAGCAATAATATGATGGAGTGCAGATGATAAAAGTGATTTTGTCAAAGCAAAGCTAAGTTCAGGGATTGCATCACCCCCCAAAAACCACATTTCCCATCACAAATTAGGCACTAGCAGTGCTTGTTTCAAAGAGAATGAGCCCAGCTGAGGGCAGGCACAGCACTGAGGAGAAAGCACAGACCTTCAAAAGGACTGTGCACTGTGTTTGCTTTAGCTGGTTCAGAGGAGACTCAATTTTCAATGATTTCATGGTGAAAGTTGGGGGCATTCTGTGCCCAGGAAGGTCAGGCACACAACCCTTTTTCTTTCATGAGCAGAAACTCCTTCTCAGAATTATGACTGAATTGCTGGCTAACATTTTTCTTTTCAACATGCTCTATAACCTGTCTCTCCTGTACAGCCCTAGAGGAATGGTTTGCTCCCATTAATCCAGGTAAGTAAGTGAGAAGCTAAAATTTCAGCTTGTTCAGTGTGTAACTATGCTGCTGTATGAAGTTACAGCATCCATGAGCAGAGTCAAGAGGGGATTAATTATAGTACTGCCATCCTTATACATCACAAAAACAGAAAGCAGGGGAAAATAATTTTTAGAGATGGTTCTTTTGGGAAAACAAGGTTTAGCATTGCAGAGATAACCATTTGGTCTGATTTAGTATCTGCCTATACACAAATTACAAATGCAAAACTTTATTCATGATCACTCTAATCTCACATCTTGGCTTCTCTTCCTGATAAATAACATAGATATTCATATAGACACACAAACACACACACCCCACCTGCCCCCCTCTCTCTATATGTGCCGTTTCTTAGCCTGATCATTCCCAGTAAATCTGTTCTCCTGAATCCTGTCCTTTCTCTATCACAAGAGTAACACCAAGCAGCCAGCCATGGTACCTTGGGTGTTATCACTGATTCATTCTTCTAGACCCATGCAATGGGCTTCTGATTCCACTAAATAAAATTTTTAAATTTATTTCTGCCATTCTCAGATGTCAAATTGCTTGCTCTAAGCATCCCATACCAAGTATTGGAATGTCTCTTCTTTAGCCTTGTCTTAGATCTATTTATCCTGCAAGGAACAACTTCCATTTCAGTGTCTTGAACACATTTCCTCTTTATTCACTTCTCTGCACTCTGTTAAGCACCAGTTTTTCTCTTCACTGAAGCTAAAATTTTCTCAACTGGAAAATATCAGTTCACCAAGGACGAGGTCTTCTGTATAGGAGGAAGAGATTCCATTTCAGGATATTTTTCACAGAATCATAGAATGTCCTGAGTTGAAAGGGACCCACAACGAACATCAAAGTCAAACTCCTGGCCCTGCACAGGAACCATCACCAAGAGTCACACCATGTGCCTGAGAGCATTATCCAAACACTCCTTGAACTCCATCAGGCTTGGTGCTGTGACCATTGCCCTGGGGAGCCTATTCCACTGC
>QWTY01042641.1:0-21588 GCA_008033365.1 Pseudorectes ferrugineus
CCTCACTCTGTGCTGTGCTGTGCTGTGCTGCACACCCAGCATGGCCCTCACTCTGTGCTGTGCTGTGCTGTGCTGTGCTGTGCTGTGCTGTGCTGTGCTGTGCTGCACACCCAGCATGGCCCTCACTCTGTGCTGTGCTCTGCGTGTCCTGTGTCTGCAGGGTCAGACTGGCTGCAGCAGAGGAGCCCACAGGAAGCTCCTGCTCCACCTGCACATCCTTGTCCATGTCCAACAGTGCAGCCAGAAGTTCCCACCTCAACAACCTTCAGGAGCAGAGTTGCTTACTTGTAAGAACATTATTTAGTATCTTGAAGGACCAAAGAGGAGGAACTTCTCTCCACAGATGGTTTCTGCATAGCATACTGTGCCAAAGTCTGCCCAGGGCCCATCTGATGCTGCATGCAAGTGTGCTTCTCAGCATCTGAAGGGATAAAAGGTTTACTCCCAACCTATATTCCTCTTTTTATTCTGTCTTATTTATTGTGTCTTCTTAAAGCAGCTATTTTATTAAGCCATTTGTTGTCAGGTCTTTCTTACTGAGCTTCAGAAAGTGCCCTGCACCTGCTTTCTCGCCTCACCCACCCTCCAGACCTTGGTGCAGAACAGCAGGTCGTCATAGTCTCAGCACATAAACATGCGGCTTATCGAGATACCTAATCAGGCGAACAAAGGGCAGACTATTTTCAGAAAAGGAGGCAAAAGGATAATTCATAAAATAGTGATGCTAATAACACTCAGAGATAGGACATGATGAAAAAACAAAAGATAACAATCACTGTGAACTTAGAAAGGTACAAAACGTATGTTCAGGAGAACCAGGTTGTAGTTACTGATCATGAATAATCCAGGACGTGCCAAAGACTTAGTAAGTAGTGCCCCTTGTTCTGCTGTGTCGCAGTGTAACCCCAGCTGGCAACTGAGCACCAAGCAGCCACTCACTCACTCCCCCTCCTCTTACCCCCACACCATGATGGGGAGGAGAATAAAAAAACGGTAAAACCCATGGGCTGAGATAAGAACAGTTTAATAATCAAAATAAATTTAAGTGTAATAGTAATTAATAATAATAATGCAAAGCAAGATAACAAAAGGAGAGAAAAGAAAATCCAATAGAAACAAGTGATGCACTGTACCATTCCTCTCCACTCACTGACTGATGCTCAGCCCATCTCCCAGCAGTGATCGGCCACTCCCAGCCAACTCCCCCTGGTTTGTATACTGGATATGATATTCTATGGAAAGTCCCTTTGGCCAGTTTGGGTCAGCTGTCCTGGCCATGCTCCCTCCCAGGTCCTTGTGCAGCTCCTCACTGGCAGAGCACAGGAACCTGAAAAATCCCTGGCTCAGGGTAAGCACTGCTGAGCAACAACTGAGCCATCAGTGTGTTATCAACATCAGTCTCATACTGAGTCCATAACACAGCACTGTACCAGCTACTTGGAAAAGAATTAACTCTATCCCAGTGGAAACTAGGACATGTTGCCAGAAGTACTCCTGGCCACACACCTTGGTTCTTCTGACAGAATGAATGAAATATAAGTGAGTGAGCTAAGTGAGATGAGCTTTAAAATAAAAATCACCATCCCTTTCTGTATGGTCTCACACAGAGTTTTCTTACATTATATGCCTCATTAATTGGTCCTCCACTGAAATTTGCCAATTTAGACACAACAGGCAAATATCTCCAGCCATGGAGATAGGAAAGGAGAACAGATCAAACTGTGCTATACATGAGGGAGTGTCACAATTAAAAAAAAACCAAACCAGTTTCAAGTCATGGACCCAAATACAGCAATAATGGCTACACCATTCTCTGCTGGCCAGAAGTATGTCTGGCAATTCTAGTGAACAGGAATAGATTGGAAATCCCAGGCAATTATAGCATGATACCACCCACGGTGCCTTCACAGATCTGCTTGAACAAGGAATATAAATGTCTCGAGCCATTTCAAATTTACTTCTCTTTTAAATATCCCTTGATAGCAGCAAGGGAAAGCTGCATTTACAAGAGGCCAGAGTCTGCCTGGTATGTATGACCAAATTCATTCTCTCATTTAATTTACTACTGAATTTCATTCCTAGTATACTGGTCAGCTTCCCCATCACCTCCCAGCAGTTCCCTCCTTTGGATCAAATGGGAATATATTAGGGTACAAAGGAGTATCAGAGCTCTGAACTGAACTTCAGAGGGAAAGCAAAGCTGCAATCAGCACACCAAGGCAACAGAGTACCAGAAATCTTGGCCTGAAATGAGAATGAAAAATGCCATAGAAATTAGCACTTTTACAAGAGCTTTTTGGCTTCATGTGAGAATACAGAATGGCAAAAAGCTCTGTTCTTGAAAACACTGCCTCCCAGTGCCATATAATCTGCCATTGGAAAAATCTGTGCTACTTTCTCCCAGGAGACTGTATCAGAGAATATGCTGAGTTGAAAGGGACACACAAGGATCATGGAGTCCAATTCCTGGTATATTTAGCTATTAGGTAATTTGGCTAATTATTTAGCATAATTATGCTAATAAAAAGTTGTGATATACAGTCAAAGCTTAGCAATAAAGTTGAAAGCTGTTTTCCAGAAGAATCTGCGAAATGCAAAGCACCACCTCGGCATTTCTCATAGGAGCTTGATTTCCACAACTGTTTCACTTTCACAAGAACTCGTTTACAGACATTGTGTTAATAGTTGCTGCATTATTTGCAGAGGAATTAAGTAATTTCTAGTAGAGTTCCCCAGTTGCTCTCCCACACTAAAATTATTCACAAGACTAAGCTTACAAATAAAGTAGAGTTAAGTTTTAGGTGAGAACAGACAGGGTTTGGAGCCTGTTCTAGAACCAGTGTCAAAGTGCACTTTAAATTGGAAGTGGAATCCCCTCTAAATATTTTTGTACTACTGGAAAGAAAAAGCCACAGTCCCACTTATATCTAGGCCAGAGCCCCTCAGCAACCTGACAGCAGGCAAATCCTCTCTTTGTGGTCAATCCTTCAGGTTTTTTTTTCCTTTGACCCAACTCAGAAGTGATTCGAAAGCACATTATGTCATACTCTAAAGCCGCTGTTCCAACAAACTGTTTGGCTGCCAGTCTGTGACAGTCTGAGTCCTTCCCAAAGGCAACAAAGCAGAGGATATCATCTGCTTCATCATGCTCTCAGCATACTAATGTTCAGTAATAAAATAAACATACAAACCCATGCTTATTACTTCCCCACAGAACTCATGAAAAAAAACCCACTAAACCCACAAAGGCAACACTGACTGCAAATAGAAGGCAACATTTTTCTCTCACACATTGACTTGAAGGGGGTTGACAAAGCTCAACAAAGTTTTTCTGTCATTTCTAAGAACAAAGAACATGCAACGTGGCACAAATCATGATACTTTTGTCAAAGGTAGCGCCAAGAATTTTAAGTAAAAAGTGAAGTGAAGCTGGAAATTGCAGAAGTATCTCACATGGAAAAAAATAGAGTGTGCTTTACCACAACAATATCTCTTCAGTTAAACCCACTTAAGGGCTTCAGACTCTTGTACATGATTTATACAGTTCTTTATAGAACAACCCTTTATCAGTGGACGTTATTATAATAATGTTCTTATGGAAGTCTGCATAATCTTTCCAGCCAGTCCTAGAGGGCTGCCCATGAACGTGCCTGGAAAATCTTGGGGAAAAAAAAGGCAGCAGGTGTGGAGGGTAGGAGAAAAGAAAGTAAATTACCATTTTCAGGATTCCTGGATTTTCACCACAAGAAATTAGAAAAAATAATGTGATGTGCTCACTTTTCAACCTGGTACAAGTTCTTACCTCGTTTAGTTGGATAAATATTGGTGTGAAATAAGACCCACTTCTTCCCCTTTAAAATATGGATAGTTAAAGTTTTAGACATCATTTGAAGAAAGATGTCTTGCTTTTTTAAAGCTGTGAACTTGTTCCAAGATGAAGTATACAGGTCCTGCTTTATCATTTTCATGCTGTAAGTCAGGAAAAATGTCAGAACAAGCTTGCCATAGGAGGGGTTGTGTAGCCAGATTGCCAGAGATATTTGATATCTCCAGCCCTGAAAGTTTTCAAGACTCAGCTAGGCAAAGCTGCAGCTGACTAACGTGGTAAATATACTGGATCATCTAGAGATCCAGTATATTTATAACCTTTTGAAAACAGAACATTACAAGCAGCAGTTAAACAAGGAAGAAAATTATGGTACAGGCATGGGAAGAGAAAATCCAACTGACAAAGCAGGGAATTTCACAGAACTGTCCTGTTGGCACCACAAGCATACAGGAACATCTATGAATTCTCTCATATCTAGGGTTTAGTTTGACAAGCAATTCCTGATAAGACTAAGAAATGGTAATGTCGGCTATTTCTAGCCACATCTGTACAGACAGGAACTCTTTCGGAATCGAATTTGGTAATTTAACCCCTCTGTCACCACATGATTTGACACAGGACTGGTTGTAAGCAACTGGACCATTTTAAAGATAAGAATTTTAAGGAAATTATAGGAACTTAAAACTTCAGTAGCCTTCTTGCAGAACTGCTTAGTTTTTGATGGTGGTTCTTTCAACTCTACTTTTTCAGAGGAGTATTTTTAAAAAGCCCCTGAATACTGGAACATTAAGAGTGGTTAGAGCATCCTTCTGGTGGAATACTCAGTTTGGTGTTCCTTGATACTCTTCAAGTAATTCCTGTCAAACCAGAGAATGGTCCTTCTGGACTAATATTCTGCCTCCTCAGAACTGGTCATTTAAATTTCAAATTTACCTTCATATATTGCAACATGGTTGTAATTCACATAGAGCTAAGAGAATGTTTGAAGCTCATTACAGCCATTTTATGTTTATCTAAAACAGGAAATGGATAAGCTACTGATAGTGGTGAAAGTTGGACCCTGTACTTACCCATTAAAGAGTTTTTCTTTCAAGTCCCCACTGCAATTGGGACCATGCTGTTTTGTCATTCATATGTAGGTCACATTATGACTGTATCCTGTTATTCATCCCTTCAAATAGGTTTTAGTTGCCCAAACAAATGGAAAATCAAAAGGATCAATGGTGCCCTCTAACCAAAATGTGCTCGATATGGCAGATGCACAGCTACAAACTCTATTAACAGTCTGATACTATCTGTCCTTTATGCTGATCATATGGAGCCAATTGACTGCCTTAATTCAAGTGAAGAAAGTCATTTCTTGGAAGGTGACCAGGAGATGACCAGCTGCATCTTAGTTTTTCGTTCCTGCCCCCATGCTTGGACATAAGCAGAAAAAAGAGAAAGCACAGCCAAAGAGGCATAACAAACAAATAATTCTTAGCCATTTCTAAAACACATTCTACTCATGTGAAAACACAAGAATAACCCTGAGACTGCTTTATCGCAAACCATGAATTTGGGGCCAATATGCTCCCAGAACAGAGGAGCCATGGCAAGGTAACTGGAAGATGTTGTTCAGAATATCCTTTTAAGACAGTATCTTTCAAAGAAGGCTAATTCATTGATGAAAATTCTTTATGGCAGGGCATCAATGCAATGAAAAATTGAGAAACTCACTGAAGCATTTTTAATCAAAATATCCCATATTAAAAAGGCTGATTGCATGTGTATTTCTCAGCTTTATAACAGCCCCAGTCTTGGCACTTCAAAGTTTCAAGTACTGTGCACACTGAGGGATTATAACAAGCCAGGGGATTTACAGCCCAGACTAACAGCAGTTGGATTTCTTTGGGAGTTTAAAGCCCTGTGAGCTGTTCTGGTCCTGACTGCTGGTAGAAAAAGAAAACAACATCAGATGCAACTAAGCAGCCACATAGCTTAGAATACAGCCAACAGCTGGACTAATGAGGTCAGGGAAGGATTGATTCAGCTCATGAATGGTAAACAAGGTTTACCATTGAAGACAATGGGACATAATTACCAAGTAGGGAAAAATTGAAGCCCAAAGGAGTATTTTGGTAACTTGTGAATAAAGTTGTGACATTTTCTCCAACCTCTGCTTTCTTTTCCTCCAGACACCTCCAGGTGTTAATGTGTTACTTTCTTCCTTTTTGTTGTTTTATTTGTTTCGAGAACAGAGCATCAGGATTTTTCCAGAAAAAACTCTTGCTTGCTTGCTTTCTGCAGTTCTACAACACATTTTGACACTGGCTAATCAGTACCAAAGAGATGTTTGAGTGAACTGAGAAGGAGCAGTCTTCTACAACCTACTAGTACAGATAAGGGCAATGAGGTGTATGATCCAGTTGTCCAGTGAGTACATGATTAAATGGCTCGTGCTTTTAATGCAAGAAGCAAACAGCCAGCCTTGTTCTAAAGAGCAAAAGCTTCCCTTTTCTGCAAAGACATTGTTCTTACAGCAGCAAGTTATCACACTGAAGGACATGTTTCCCCTAATTAAAGTCAATAAAATGAATAAAAGCAAGGCAGGTTTTCACGTCCACCTCTCCAATGAGTCATTCACGGGTTTAGCAGTTCATTAATGAAATCCAACATCTGATGATTACATGAGCTTCATAAGATTTTTTTCTCTTAGCATTAATTTTCTGAGCTGGTTCTAATCAGATAAGTAATGAGGGTATAGTCTTTAACCTCGTTGTCAAGAAAAGCAAAGATAGGCAGACGGTAACCATGGGACAGGGTTATACTCTGTGATATCAAGCACCCTAGCAACAGGGATCTACAAACAGCAGCTGGAAAACACATTCTCCTTGCTATTTCACTGAATTATTGTGGGGTTTTATACTGAGACTACTGCATTCATTTAGAGGGATTTTTCTCCTCCCATCCCCCACGTAAACAAGTCTCATTACAAAGCTCTAAAGACAAATATTTCAAATATAGATGAACAATTTGCACTTGGAGAGCTGCCCTGTAACGATGCAACAAAACACAAGGCCTTATCTCTCTTGGCTAGGGAGTGATGTCAACAGTAGCTATGTTAACAAAGAGGTCAATAATGACTAGTAAACATAACCCAAACAATTGAGTAAGTGAAGGGTAAGCCATCAGGGGCTGTTGCAGAAGACAGGCTAGTGCTTTTACACGGCCTTTAAAAAAATTCCTCGTTTATTTGTATCAGGAACACACAAAGCAGGGACAGACAGTTAGCTGGACTCTTTTTATTAATTATTATAGAGAAATTTTCATTATCTTTTCATACATTCCAGAGCAACCCACTTCCAGATACTGCTCAGTAGAAAACCCCAACCATTCAGTCGAAAAGACTGTCAAACTGGTCTCTTGGAAGTATAATATCCCCAGCAGCATTTTGTGAGAGACAGTGTGTGCGTACACAAGAGAAAATTAGCATTTCTACTGAACCGGTAAAGAAGGGCAGCTATGTAGAAACATACCATGACCTAAATAAGTCACAATACAATGCACCAATAAACGGTTCATTAAAAAATCCAACAAAACTGCAAGCAATTATTTGTTTGTTTTCAGATCTCCGTTGAAAAATTTGTGAAAAAATTTGTTGGCTTGCAAATTTTACTTCATGCTCTTGATAAATAATTCTTCCTTCTATGCACATTGAAACTATGTATGTTCCTAGAGGTTCCAGGGCAAAGGCTACTTTTAAGAATAATGCCAAGAAAAATGTCAGGGCTCCTCATTACTGCTCTGCATTTCAGACTGCATCTGAAGGCTATGAGAACTGTTCATAACAAACAACTGGACAAGTCTCTATTTAAACAAGTATCAGCAAATGTCACAACTGAAAATAGTACATCATCATTTTCAGATTTAACTCTGTCTTCTTTAAGGGCTTTGTCAATTAGACTGTACAGTACTGCACTTGCCAGGTGCCTTTCCCTAAAAAGAAGAAACAACCTCTAACAGTTGCCGCACAAAGATATTTTGACATCCATATGATACATAGCCTCAAACTGCTGAACACACCTTAATTCAGCTGTTTGTTGGGTGGCTGTAGTTTAAACTCCTTCTGGAATGATAAAAGGTACACTTCAGTGCCTCCATGTTTTTTTACAAGCTGTTCTGCTTTTATTTAGTTTTCAGGCAATATTTCTGAAGCATAAGTAAGTATACTATGACAAGAATCCTGAGAACCAGCTAAAACCAAAAAATAGCCTTTGAAACCAGTATCTACTCCATCTCAGGATTTTTCACCTAAATTCTTTAAAGGTGCTCATTTACTTCTTGGGATGTGGAAAACATGAGTGCTATCAGTTGAACAACAAACAGGGGATTCCATGATGTATTTACTTGAGATACTGCCATAAATCCACACCTTGCACTAACATATCTGACTCACAGAGTACTTGGGGGAAAAAAAAATCAAACAAAAAATATGAATGCATGAAAAAAATGATGAAATAAAATGTCATTCTAGATGTTGAAGACAAAGACATTAGTAATTTCTATAAAAGTAATTAAAGGGAAGAAACAGTAGAAAACAAAGGAAGTTACACTGGTTTGTTCTTTTGTTGTTGTTAATTTTTTTTTAAAAAGTTCTTTTCAGTGTAAACTCTATCCTTAATCTCAGCAGATCCTGCATGGAGTGCTACAGTTAACCAATCATCACAGGTGTTTACAACATATACTTGCATATTTAAACAAACATTGACAGCAATTTTCAGTTCAGTGAATATTCCAGCCACTTAGAACTTGGCAGAAAGCCCTGTCAAAACAGATACAAAGGCTACAAAAAGTAGGGCAACACAGAAAGTACAGCTTTTGCTTACACTCCTATGGCTGTTACACGACATCATGTAGTAATGGTGTAAATATCCAAATAGACATCAAAATGATGACAAAATTAATTGAACTCCAAACCCTTATCCAATCAAAGTGGCTTGAACTGAGAATACTCAAAGCAGTCTGTAACCTGCTGACAAATTCTGTGCACTTCACCAGCACACAAAATGTGCAAGTCACTTCTGCACTGTTTGTTCCTCAAAATAGCATTTAACTGGGATTAATCAGGACTTGCAGCCCCTTGCAGATCTTATCAGCTTTGGAAAGGCAGTTGAACATCAAAGAATGAAATGTAAAGGAAAGACCCTGCAAAGTAACCTGTTACTACCTTATTCTTAGTTCAGTACCTCCAGATCCTTCTCGCTGTAATATCCACTTGCTCCACCCCATTCCACTCAGCCAGCAGTTCTTGCCTGTGTACATGGCAAAAGTGGCTGATGACAGGTAAAATATTGCAGAACCCACTAAAACTTTTAATTCTACAAGATAATTTCAGTCAACAGTTGAGTGGTCAAAGGAGGACAATTATTAAGGAAACTTCCCTGTCCGACCACCCAGGAGCCACTCTGGCATCACCCAAGCTGGGACCGAGGCCCCTTTGCAGCTACACCCCCCATACTCACTGTCACACCAGGTTTCCTTATGGGCTCAACCCCAGGTTTCCCTTAGCAGAGTCTCTGATGTCCAGATCCTTAAAATAATCAAATCTTGGAACAATAACAAAATAACAGCTCAAGCTGAGTGCCTCTAAGGAGGCCTGAGCAAAGGAAACACTGGGTTTTTATACCCTCGCAGTCTAAACGTGGGAAAGTCTGGAGTCATTGGCTCCTGAAGTGTCTCTGAGTGTCCAGTCACCTGGCTGGGCCACAGGTCCCTGGGCAGGTCACGGCCTCTTGCCTGGGGCTTGGGATCCCATACCCAGAGCCCAACCTGCAGCTCCAGCTGCAGCTGCACACGGAGCTGTACTCCATACATGAGTGCTAAATATACTCCTCCACACACTGACCAAAAACAGCTCCAGATATTTTAGGCATATTTAACGCAGCAAAATCTGCCGTCCATTTGGTGGTGGTCTGGCTGCAGACAACAGCCTTTAATGTGGGAGACAGAGGTACAAATCCATTCTTTCATTCCCACAGCAGTTACTTCCCAAGCTATAGATACTGGAAGAGATCACATATGGGTCCCTGTTAAAAACAAGCAAACAAAAATGTCTACCTCCAGTTCCACCAAAATTTCATCATGGAAAGAGCATCTCACTTCTTATAAACGCAACAAAGCTTATGTGGCTATATGATCAACCTCTCTGTTTTACATGAAGTTTTAATGAGACTCAAGTGAGGTTGAAATGGCTCTTCTGGTACTTAAAGTCAAGCAGAGAAACCCAATATGTATCTTCATAACATAGAAAATTGATCTCCTTGGTTCCATCACCATAAATATGAGGAGTATAAAAAGTAGCAGGAAAAAAGACAGACCGAACTACAGGATACTCTCAAATGTGCCTGATGCCTCCACAAGAATTTTGTAATTGCAAGTTTTCAGTACTTTAATAAACACTCTTCTAAAGTAGTTTACACTTACTCGGGTTAACTCTTAATTTATACTCAAGACTGTGATCTAAAAATCAGCAAAGCATATGGTTCTTGTTCGTCAGCAGAACGGGATGTAGCAGCCAGAAGCAGGGCTCAGAGAAATGGACCAGTTGCTCCCTGGCCAGCCTTCCTACTATTTAAATTGTTAATTAATGAAGTGCATTAATTTAAAAGTGCATTTGTACCTGCTCAAAGCTCTTACTTTTTAGGAATATCAATCATCAAAGTGCACTTTCATTTCAGTGTGGGCTAAAATACATTCAGTTCAGGTGAGTGTGAACAAACACACCCACAGTGTATCTCAAGACCCTCCAGCCAAAACTGGAGACACCCAAGACAGTTGTTATCTTCTACAGCAACCCAGGTTACAAGAAACAAGTTTGGCCACTTCTTTACACAGACATTTGTAATCTCTAATCTCTTGGGGGAGCAATGCCCCACTCCCCACATGCAACATGGAATTTATAGGTGAACAAAACAATGCTGTATCAGATTGCAGGCTATAAAAGGAAACTTTTCCTCTCAGAATTCTGTTTGCACTACAGAAAAATACCTATGCAAGCACTTGCTGCAACTTCAAAGTTAAAAGGACATGGTCTAGATTGAAAGGGCATTTACAAAACCATATGTGTGGGTTTTCCAGAATGAAGACTATTTCCCACATTAAGATTTTAATCTTCAATTAGAGATCTGGAAAGAAGAAACTCCACTTGTTGCTTTCTAGGAAGAATATGCAGACTCTGTTATAGTTCCACAGATTTAAAATATGTATTTTTAAATACTAACATGAAAGTAAAGAGCTCAGGTTCTCATATGCTAGTGTTTTGACACTCTTTATATGGAAACCTTCTTTGTGGTTGTTTACTTCTCATTTTAAAGCAATTATTCAATTCTCTGTGTCTTGGACTAGGCAAGGTAGGAAAAAATTGATGTAAACCATACCATTTCTCTTTCTGAAAAAAAAATTGTGAAACATTCCTTCAGTTTAACAAAGGAAATTTCAAACACTTGCCAATAATCAGAAGCAGAATAAAGAACTAACAAACAAAAATGGGTCTTCTGAGATTAGAAAGATTTTGTTTTGTTGAAATACCTTTGTCATGAAACAGTCACTACAAATCTAAGAACAGTGTTTTGGAAAATACCGCTGTAATTAAATTGCTTGCCATAGCTCATCAGCACTTTTCATTTTCTGTGGTATAAAGTGATTTCTTTAGGCTGAGAGGCCCACTGAAATCTCTTGCATAGTCCAAAAAGTATTTCCAGGCTGTGCTGAACTCAAGGATTTTCTAAATCTTTTCTGTAAAACCACAAAACACACCTGTTATTTTCCCTGCAGTGCTGCTACTGTTTTTTCTAGTAAGAATAACATGAAATTTAATCTAAATTTTGAACACGCTTTCTGAATTTTGTTCCCACTCTCTTTTGCCAGGGTGCAAAAATGCTTTCACATTTTGCCCTCTTCCTCCTGCACTGCAATTATTGAGACAAGCATCTTTCTAAGCATTGCCACCCACAAGGCCAGTGTTCTGCATCAAGGCAGCCAAGAAGAATATTTATGCCTGTCTCAAACCATTTTGGTACTGTAGGTACAGGGGCAAAAAAGCCCTAGCAGCCTTGTGTCACTTAATTTTGTGACTGATACGTTTTTCTTCAAGCTCTCTGAAGATGGATTTAACACGTTTCTAACACTTCTGTTAATATCCACATGACTTTCCATGTTTCTCTTACCCTTCACAGAGGGTATTTAATTAAAGATACTAGTATAGTTTGACAGTTTCAAACCTGATTTTTTAACACAGAAAATGACTAGACATTATGTCTGCAGGTTTCCTTTGTAGCTGTAGACTTCTAGGAATTATTTCTCAGACAACACCTAACGCTTTGAAAAGCAAATTTGTTCTTTTTACCAAAATATGGGTATGTCTCTCATAAAAATAAAATAATTCTCAGTTTATCAGAGAACCAGTAACATAAAAACTGCCTATCCATGATGTCAATTCTGTTACTGTGTCCTCATTAAATTGCCTCCAAACTGGCTTGAGATTTCTCAATGGCACAGGCGAGATTGAAGGCAGCTGTTCTAAGGATGAGTAGAATGGGTCTAAATTGCTCACACAAACAGCAAAAGGAGATGGCCTAATATGAGGCAAATATGTGGCTAAGACCTGGAAGGCTTGGCTTAGTTTTCCTGCTGCTGTTTGGGAGACAAGGATACTAGGACATGTGGCAACAACTTGCTTTTCCCTTACCCTTTCCTTGCCATGTTGTATTCCTGTGCCCCTCACCTCAGCTGTTCTCTCAGCAGCAGGCAAAAGGACATATCCCCAAAGACCAGAAGAGAGAAGGAATGAAAATAAGGTCAGTAATGTTCATTACAAGAAGATATTCAGAGAGGTACACTGCACTGTTCTTTAAGATTAAACTGTTGAAGAAGAATGTAATTGTCTCATGCCTTTTTAGCATATGTCAAAACCAGTTGCCCACTAAATCTATTGTGAAATTGGAAAAGATCTATCTATTGTGATCTTTCAGTGGAAGATCTAGACACTTTGCCCCCAGAATACACTTACCTGGTCTCTCCCCCCTAGACAAGAAGCTGCAGCATTCTAGGACTAGGACTAGGAAAGGCTGCTAATTTACTAAGACATGTATGCTGAATGATAACAATCCAGGACGTCACGTCCAGTCTGCAGGAGGCTTTTGTTCTGATTTTTGGATTGCTTCCACGGCAGGAAGTTGCTTCAGTTGTTGCATTAGAGTTTTCTCAGGATCACTATAGCAACGGAAAAAAAAAATCTTAAATCAATTAAGGTTTCTGGTCTTGTTAAAAGTATTCATTGCATTTTTGTTTTGTGCAACGATCACGAAGTTATAATGAGATCATGCACATGTTTCCTACTAGTTTCATTTCAAAATGCTGCATCAGTTTAAGGAAAGAAAATACAGACTGGTTATTTCTCTATGCTATGTAGGCTTGTCATGTAGCACATGGTTGAAAGAAAAAAAAAGCTAAGCTTCATAAATTTTGTCTAGTGTCGAAAATAGTTGTTTTCTTCCTCAAGCCTACCATAAACCTTATTTACAAAAACAGAGTGCTAGACTCTGGAAATTATAAAAATCACAACTTACAAAAAAATTCTACCATCCCTGTCAGGAAAAGCAGTATTTCCCCCATCACTGCCTTCAGGTTTTATCAAAGTTAAACCTTTGGAAAACTGAAAATTGAAAGGGATGTAAGGGAGTTTATTTACTTTTAAGAGCGAAATTTCATTCATTCTGTTTAATGGAAAAGAGAATACCAGATCAATTAATAGAATTTGAACTTTGCTTTACATTTCCATTTCCATTTAAATATCAACATCAAACCTTAATGTTATCTAAATTAAAAGTAAATTTTTTTTGTTTACATCAAATAACATAGCAAGGTCAATTTACAGTTAATCTAAGATCTTGTTTTTTCCACTTTCCATGAAAAATAAAAATTAACAAAATAAAATAAAAATTAAAATAAAAACTCCCTAAACTCCATTCCTTTCCAGTTTGAAATTTCAAAATCTCTACTTCTTCTAATTAATGAAGATTAATGAAACACTAATAAATTAAAAAAGAATCCTGTCTTAATATATTGCCAGCTATATCTCTTTTTATTAAGAAATTCTATTTTAAACCACATATTTATATGCTATTTTAGCCACACATTTATATGGAATTCTTAGCTTACATCTTGACTTTTCCTACCAAGTTTGAGTTAGTGTTTTGCCATACTGCAGCTGAGGATTCTCCTGAGAATTTGTCTTTACCAGCCCCAGATATAGCTAGCAGCTCAGCAAGGAAGCCTTAAAGAGTCTCCAATGCTCCTGTACCTCAAAATCAACAAAATTAGAATGTGCTGATGATCTCCATCAGCACTCAAGAGCTCTAAAACTCTGATTTCTAGAAGGAAATGCAAGATGATGGTATTTTTAAAATTATTATTTAATGGCAAAAAAAATCTTGAATTGATGACATGAAATCCTTACAACACAGAGAAAGTCATAACAATTAGGTTAAAAAAAATAATTTAATATTAATAAGTTAAACTTGGAAAACAAATTCTTACAGTTAAAAAAGTCATGTCTTTACAGTTTCATGGTTTGTTTTCTTCATGCCCTCAACTGAACATTTTACTACAAAAAGTTCTTTTTAGTTCTGATTTGGTTTAGAAATGTAAAAAAAATCTTGCTTTCTTCTGAGTTTTCATACAAGTGTGTGGGACATATATAAATCTCATGTTAAATAACTTATTTTATATCTTCCTCTTACTGTCTCGCCACAACCCACACCCACTGACACCCCACTTCCTTAAAAAAATAAGCATTATCTAAACTGAAACTTCTTCCTTCATGTTTGTAGATCAGGAATTGAACAAATTTAATTAATTTGATTCTGTTTGCTATAAAATAGAAATTGATATCAACTTACATAATCTAATAGTCAGCCAGTGAAACTGTCCATTTGAAGAAAATATTAGCAATGCTTAGTTAGTTTCAAACATCCCCATATCCTATGTCTAAAATACATTTGTTGCATATTTTCAAATAGAATACTTTTCCCAGTTTGGAATATACAAGACCGTAAGAATTCAGAGCTCATTAAGACATCTTAGAAGTTAATAAATTAGGATAAAAAATTAAAATAAACTACAGAGGAAAGTAAATTGCTCAGAATATAAAATCTGGTAGTAAAAGAAATCTGGTACTAAAGCAGCAAAATGGCACAGGAAAGGTAACCAATATATGACAGTCTGCAGCTGCAGCTTTCAAGATACATATCTGGAGGTAGAAGCATTTTACTTCACTTGAATCTTAATGAAAATTATCTAATCTGTCTTCAAGCCCTGACATTTTACTTAGTGACCGATTATTCAACCACTGTAACTGACCCAAATCCTCTGGCAACAGAAGAAGGATCAGAGGAGATGACCAAAAGAGTGATTATCTCAGGGAGTATTAAAATAATGATCACCAATTATTGTACAAAAAAAAAAAAAAGCTTATCTCTACACAAAGGGTGCTGAAGGATATTCTTTGTGTGGACACATGAGTGTAGCAGTGGGTCATCAGGTTATATGCCTTGAGGTGACTAAAGAAGAGAAAAGTCTTCCTGTGGTAGCCAGACCAGCATGGGGGAAGTGGGTACATGGTTCAGCCCAACAGGGAGTATAAAACCTGAGCAACTGATAAAACATGTTTCAATTTGTGCCCATTTTCTCTTGTCCTGTCAGTAGGGTGAGAAGGGTCGGGCTCCCTCTTCGTAACCCCCTCCTGTCAGATATTTGCACACATTGACGAGACTTCTCCAGACCAAAGAGTCCCATCTCTACCAACCTCTTCTTATATGAGAGGTGCTCCAATCCCCTCATCATCCTTGTCAGCCTGTGCTAGAATTGCTCCTGGAAGTCCATATCTCACTTGAACGAGGGGAGACCAGAACATCTGGTCACGGCGTTCCAGATGTGTCTCAGCAGTACTGACAAGGATGTTTTTTGCAGCCCAGAACATGGATGGCTGCCTTAGACGTGAGGGTGTATTGCTGGCTTGTGGGCAAATTGTAGGCCACCAAGGATGCCAGTGTACCCTCTGCAGAGCTGCTTTCCAGCCAGTGGGCTTCCAGCATGTACTGGTGCAGGGGATCATTCCTCCCCAGGTCGCAGGACTTCGCATTTCCCCTTGTCGACCCTCATGAGGTTCCTCTGCGCAGTTCTCCTGCCTGCCAAGTTCCCTCTGAATCACAGCACATCCGTCTGGTACAAAACCCACTCCTCAGAGTTTTGTTTCATCTGCAACCTTGCTGAGCTTCTCACTCTGCCCCATCATCCATATCTTTAATGGAGATATTAAACAGGACTGGGGAGATATTAAACAGGAATGGAGATATTAAACAGTATTGATCCCTGGGGTACACCACTAGCAACACGCCTCCAGCTGGACTTTGTACCACTGACCACAACCCTCTACATGGGCCCAGCCCTTCAGGATCTTGCTGTCCACTTCCTTTGTCCATACCTCATCAGTTTGTCTACAAGGATATCATGTGATATTATTTGCAAGAGAAGGTGAGCAAAGGTATCCTGAATTATAGCAGAAAATTAGCAATTTTAATTGAAAGCCAAAAATTTACTTGTAGTGCAGGCTTGTTCTTAGCTTAATAAAGCTCAGAGCTGAAGGACTTGTTTCATCTCGTAAGTAATTTTTAATAAAATGCAGCAATTCTGCATATAAATATTACCTGAGTGAATTACCTGAGGACTTGGAGAGAAACTGGTAAAGCAACCAAGGACACTTCTTAAGTTTTGGTACAGCTGACACTTGATCTTTTATTTGGAACTGCCTCGATCTCTGAACATTAGAAATTTTCAAGAAACATGACATTTCAGCCTGATTTCATACAACACCCCTAATGGCACATTGGTTTCCCTTAGCTTTCTGCTTAAGGCCACAAGATTGCATTTCTAGGTGGAAAATATTTTTACATAGAAAGCACTGTAGTATTATTTTTTGAGTGAGGAGTGGTCCCAGTATAGTAATAAATGCATTATTTGCACAGGCAATTCATTTATGACATGTTGCAACCCGAGAGTGAGTAAATTCCTTTGAAGGACACAAAAGCCTTTTTAGATTTTTTAATGATGATTTTAGGGGATCTGGTCTGCAGGTAGAAGACTGAACATTTGTCTGTTTGCTTTACTGCAACCACCATGACCCGCACTGTAGACGTCATACTCTTAAGAGACACTAACTGATAGAATTTGTAGGACCAGAAAACATTAGACATGGCAACAGGAGAAAAAATATTGTTATATTTATCAGAACACTGATAGAGTTCCTAAACTGGAGCTGCAAAGCATAAACTGAACTCTAGTTCAGAACCTGCACGAGCCTTGTTAATTTTCAGATATTCAGAGTACCAGCAGTACCAGCCAAGGGCAGTAACATGAGGCTGCTTGGCAATTTGCAAAGCCCAAAGTAGTTGGGCCTCTAGAAATATCTGAAGTAAACAGACAATAATTAAATACTACCAGATGTAAAAAGGTCCAATTCTAGGAGGCTTGTGTTGTTACTATTCCCATCCTTTCCTCCACTTTATAAATGGTTAGAGCAGTCAACTTAATCAGTGCTACAGTCTGACTACAGCAGTGCCAACCCACTTCTTGAGAGGAATAAAGAAAAAAGCTTTCCTCCAAGAGTAGTATTAATCAAAACTCTACCTCAGTTATAATTTTACTATAGTGCAAGCACATTGTTGTGCTGGCTTCCTGTCAGAATTATCCTAGTAAATCTTTAGCAGCAAACTACAACCCATCATATCATTCAGAAAAAAAGAGGTGTCACAAATTATCTTTCAGAACTGGATATTGCAAATGAAATAAATCTCCGGTTAACCATAATCATATATTTTTTCACAACTGCTACAGTTTTTACAGGTTTTTTTAGTGCACTAGATATTACTTGATTGTGTAATAGTGCAAAACTATTTTAAGTTAGTGCAGGTGGTGTTTAATTTTTAAGAGGGATTCACACCTAATACTCCACAAAACACAACTCAAGTTTACCAAGATACTGATACCTACCTCCTAGGCATAGGGTAGAAAAAAAAAATCTCCTGAGTTTTTAATTAGAAAACAGAATGTTTTTCTCTGATTAATCTGTAAGCCATACAAAGAAAATATGCCTATATTTTTCCATCAAAAAATTCCAACTAAAAAATCATCAATGCAGTACACCTCTACTCCTCTCTCATGAGACACCATCTTGTGCACTACATCCAGCTCCAGGGTTGCCAGCGCAGGAAGGACACGGACATGTTGGGGTGAATCCAGAGGAGGCCTCCAAGATGATTATAGGGATGGAGCACCTTTCCTGTGAGGAAAGGCTGAGAGAGTTGGGATTGTTCAGCCTGAAGAAGGCTCCAGGGAGACCTCACTGGGGCTTTC
This sequence comes from Pseudorectes ferrugineus, assembly GCA_008033365.1. Classification (NCBI taxonomy): domain Eukaryota; kingdom Metazoa; phylum Chordata; class Aves; order Passeriformes; genus Pseudorectes; species Pseudorectes ferrugineus. Next base: position 18,281 of record QWTY01042641.1, read on the forward strand.
CAGTACCTAAAGGGAGCCTGCAAGAAAGATGGAGAGAGACTTTTTACAAGGCCAGGCAGTGACAGGAAAGGGGGAATGGCTTCAAAGTGAAAGAGAGTAGGATTAGATTCTGTACTGTGGAGGTGGTGACACACTGGAACAGATTGCTAAGAGAAGCTGTGGATGCCCCATCCCTGGAAGTGTTCAAGGTCAGGTTGGATGGGGCTCTGAGTAACCTGATCTAGTGGGAGGAGTTTGGAACTAGATTATTTTTAAGGTCCCTTCCAACCCAAGCCTGTCGATCATTTTATGATTCCATGAAATTATAAACGTATCTAGGTTCTTTAAAAAAAAAAACTAAACAACAAAAACTCAACCAATCAAAAACAAACAAAACCCCCCAACACACAAAAGACAAAGAAGAGCAGCAAAAGAAGCACTTTAAAATGGAGAAATATTTGCATTACTCTTTATCTGAAGTACACATACATATTACATATACTGACATAAGACGCACACACACATGCACATTGCAGGGCTTCATTTAAAGCAAGTCCATGAGGATCTGCTAACTCAGACTGCTAGAAAATTATGTCTGCAGCTTTATGATTTAGTGCAAATATCAACGAGCCTTTCTGTGCTCATCACACCCATAGTGTTATAACTTCATCAATTCATTTCATTCTTAAATCAAGTTACAAGACTAACCTGAATTACAACAGGAATACTACTGCATAGCACCATGAGTCACTGCAGGCCAGTTTTTTTATTAGTAAACTTCAAAAACGTTCTAGTCCCTGTGCAGCATCGGCCAGGAGATGATTTTTTCTGGAGCCTTTCATAGCATTTCTGGCAGCAAAGTAGCATGGTAAGAACAGAATGCTAGAGATAACCTCCTCTGTTATCTCAGTTGCTAAGCTATTGCTTGAGTCAGTTAACAATTCAAAGGCCAGTATAAATATTTATATTTTATTGACATTGGCCAAGCCCTAAGACAAAGGAAGCACCTTCAAACAGAGGGCCTAGAGATGCAAATAATTTGAAACAGAAGCTCCATATTACTGCTTAAGAAAGCCTGTGCATGCATAAACTGTTAATTCATTCATTGTCATCATGCAGAGGATTTTGACTTTGTTTTAAAAGCAGAAGTGAAATGTTAGTCCTCCAAAAGTTATTCAGTAATTTCAGTCATCAAGAACAGTGTTACAAGTTTTCTGTGTGTCTTATATCAGGAGCAGTTTAACCCATATTGTGTGAGCTCAATGGGGCAGGTTTCACACTGTAGTTTGATGACCAGAAGATAAGAGAACAAAACCCTCAGAACTCTGGCTCTGAGGCAGCAGTAAAAGAACAAGATAATGGAAAAGAACAACAACCCAAAAACCTTCAAAAATATTACAAGCTTCAGATTGATTGTTCTCAAAGCACAAAAGAACCTTTGTTAGAGCTTCACTTCGTATATAATGGTATGGAAAAGTATTATTTGGAAGATCTGCCACTACTTTCAAAAGGTAGAGCTTGTTTGTGCCTGATAAACAGAGTGCAGTGTTTGTTCACCAGAGATTTAAAAACGCAACTGTACGTATTCCCAATTAAGGGTGCGGATATTTAACTTCGGGGCCATTTACCTGGATTAACCAAACTGACAAACAGGTGACCTAGAAACCTGGAACCAGCTTTCTCTACACTCTGTGGTGCCCACTCAGCTTGGCTAACTGTACAAGATCAGCAAAAGGCACACACCCAAAGAGTAGAGGTCCAAACATGTCCAAGGAAATATAATTATCCTCATGATATCAAACAAATTTGAGGAATTACCATTTCAGTTGCAAGTGTCAAAATGCAAATTCCAACAAAATAATTTCAGTTCTGCCTTTGCACAGCATGGCAGAAAAGGACGACTATTCACTGTTATTTTACCAAAATACTTACTTTTTTTCTCTTCTCTCTCCCTCCTTCCTACATTTATTTTATAACAGCATCAAGTGCTTTCCACAGTTTTACTCTTTGATTTTTCAAACATCAATCCTTTAAATAATGGCCAACCTACAGATTTTTATTACTTTAGAAAACTGCTGCTCTCCTTAGATGGAGGACAGGCAGCAAGAGAGAAACACCATATGGTTATTCACAAGAAAAATGACTCAGACTAAATGTGAAGAGAAGACCAAGGCATATCCTGCTCTGTTTTCCATATCAGAGATTCCTAATACAGCGTCTTTTCCTCCTCTCTCTCGTAGATATTTTCAAGTTCTTCTGACCAGCTTCCTTATACTGTTCATAGTTTAGCAATAGACAGAACAGAAAAGAGCATTCTAGATACCTGCAGCAAATTTTGCCTCCACTTAAGTCAAATCATCTTCACTGTGATCAAGATTTTGTCCACCATGTTGTTACAGAAAAAGGATCAAACAAGGTACAGAACACATAGGAATCCATTTTCAACTGCTTTGCCATTCGTACAAATCTTGCCTGTGGACATTTGACAGAATATTATATTTTTTCTGTATTAGATTAGCATCCTTCAGTTGAGTGGAAGAAAAGACAAACATGGCTCTTCAAAAAATATTTGCATAAGAGATATAACAGATATTTCATTCAGATTAACTTTTTAAAGAATGAGCCCTGTATGCAGAAATTTTTAGATCCAATATCATGCATACTATCAGCATAGAATACAGAAAATTTTCATGTTTTCTCTATATAAACCAAATATATACATGAAGTTACAAGCAGTCAGTTTTAGCTTTGTTAAATTACATCCATTCAACACCCAGCTAACCTAACCTTTGAAGTTCAAATGTCATATTTCTTCTGCAACCATGCTAAAGGCAAGACTGAAAGGCATGTAAAAAAATTATCCTCAAAGATTTGCATGGCTCAAGGAGTGCTGTTATTATTACTATTATTATTTTTAAAATATTTCCATATATGTTCCAGAAAATGAGACAGAACAAATATTTGTATAGTGCAAGAAAAACGCTCAGTGAGTGAAGGAGGTACATCCCAACATACGCCTAGTCAATATATTTCGTACCATTGTAATTAAACCACACTGGGGTTCAGAACTGGGGTAGGATGACTGTGAGTGCTGGAGTGCAAACCCAGCAGTTCGTGCTGTCCATGTGTTTTCACAAGGTACTGAGTTCTGCTTAGCAGGGTAAATGTGAACCCATGCTAGATAGAAATACAAAGCCTATCCCCACTTGCAGGACTACGAGGACAAGGGAAAAGACTAGGTGTCTTGGTTTGAAAGACAGGTGTCTGCTAAGGAAGGCAGGAGCCTCTCCCTTCCCTCCGAATTGCTATAAATTTGAAATTAAGGGGCT
>QWTY01042646.1:0-12354 GCA_008033365.1 Pseudorectes ferrugineus
TTATAAAATATTCTATTTCAATATATTAAAGCTCTCTCCAAGACTGAATCCAATGTTTTTTCCTGATCCTTCCACTATATGATGCAGTTTTTCTGTCTCTTCCCATGTTTCTTTGCTGCCCACATGACTTGGGAAGAAGAGAGGGGCTGCCAAAATGACCCATACTCTCTGCCCCAGTGTTACACTGCCGCAAAAGTGATGTTGTCCTCCTGTGATGCCCTTGGGCGTTGTTCAGTAAATGAGGGAGTCGCTCAGATTTTATGAAATAATGCTTCAGCAGCTGAGACTTTGAAAGAGTAGCATAGGTTCAGATAATACTGTCTATATACCTTGCCATCAAAGCAGGTAAGAGCACACATCCTTAGAAAAGGAAACTGCTGTTTGTTTTCAGTGTGTGCTGTTCAACTGAAAAACAAAGCATCCAATTTTCTCAAAGGTTCAAAAAGTTCAAACCACAGAATACTTTTGCCCTTGAACATAGAGGTACTTAATAATTTCAGGGTACTCTCAGCACTCAGGTAAAAGAACATTTTGAGAACATACAAACAAAACAAGTGTGGTAATGATAGGTGGTGTAAAATGAGTTATTTTGTGTCTCTAGAGTTATAAACATTAATGGCTTAATATATATTCTATCTCCAGACAGCTAAATTAATCCTCTCAGCAGAAGCAATATAAATTTAGACTGTATTTTCCAGATGATTTTGCTTACTTCTGATCTCCTTTAGTACATAATGTGCTGTACCTTTAAGAAAATGAATGCTTACAAGTGTAGATATTTATATGAGTCAGCAAAGCTGGCATAAAGCTGATGACACCTTATATGCCCAAAGGAGCTGACATTCACTGCTTAATGAAAAAAATAAAAATCTGATCTTCAGTCTGATTATAGTGCTGTAGATTAATGTGTCAATGAGCCTATTTGAAAACATTATCTCGTGCTTGCATAGCAATTTATGTAACTCAGATTGCAAGAAAGAACAAATATGAACATTACCCATTAAAGACACAAGTCAAGAATAACCCAACTGAAGTCAAAGTACTCCTGTTCCAGCTGTATTAGCTGATCTGCTTTAATCTTTGCTAGGTATTTTAGGGAGCAGTTTCCTCGTGCTCGGTCTTCAGTTGGATGCTGGTTGAAATTTCTACAATAAATCTGTAAGGAATGCTCCCATTGTCCCCATCATTCTACTTCATCTTGAAAATTTCCAGTTATTTTATGGCAACCACGGTCTGTGACTTCATACCATGCCTGTGTATTGCACCTCTGCATTATTTTGCTTTTCTTTCTCTGAGAATTAACAGAACCCAAAGGAGAAATTAAGGCACAGTAATGAACAAGGCAAAAAAAAATCTCCTCATTGCAGAGGTATATTGTTAGATGTATTCCTTCCATGGTTGTCAGTGGGATTTCAGCATTTTACTCGTGGTGCAGATATTGAGACATGAAAGTTTCAAATTAAAGGTATTTATCAAATCAAGCCATTATTTTAGCAATGAGAGTAATTAAGGAATAGCTCTGGAAACTGCTGTGTTCTGAGTAACTGTCTCAGCATGGTAAAGAGTAAAGATGAATCCTAAATGTTTCTAAGGTAAAAGCAGCAGTAATCAGCAAGTATGATGGGAGGAATGAGAAACCTATCATAGACTCAGGGATAAGGAGATGGATGATATCTAAGCAAAACTGCAGAGCGCTGTGTATTGGGGTGACCAATTTTTCATACAGTGTTAGCAACAAACACTAGTTCTCTTTTCATTCTGTAGACTTTTTCAGGGTAAAAGTCATACTTACTAATGTCATATTTAGTAAAACAAGCCAAGAAATCCCATCAAGTTAGAAAATGCATGTGATTGCTTTTAGCAGATGTATTTCATCTAGAAACACCTAGATTAACAAATGTTTTTATATATCAAGAAAATTATATTTTGAATTCCCAAGCAGACAATCTCCTTTTGGTTTGCCTCAATATTCAAACAGTCGTCTAACGATTTACTGAAACTTGTACAGAGTCTCTTACTCAGTTGCTTTTTGGGGAGAGATTAGGTCAGATTTCACATTGGATGAGATGCTGTGAGAAGATAGTGAAGATGAGGGCTCTGCTCCCACATAGACAAGGTTGTCCTGCCAGGCAGCTTGGGTGACAGAATTTTGGAGATTTCCTGAGATATCATAGAAAAAATAGTGGAACTGTGAACTCTCTCATAACTGAAAGTGTATATTTGGCTAAATAATATAAGGAAGTTCCATTTGGCTTGATTGAAAACTATTGTATTCAGCTTTCCAAGGGAAAAAAATCTGATTTTGGGCAAAAAATTAATCCTCAAGTAGTAAGCTATGAGGTTTCTAGATTTTTGAAAAAAAATGTTTGTTTCAGAGGTGCAGTTTTTCTCCTGTCAACAGCTCAAAATGCAGCATTTATAAAAAATGCAAGAGAGTTCATAAGCAAAAGGCATAATCTTAGCTTGACTTGATAATTTCCTCTAGCCATGACAGTCTATGGACAAAAGCCAGAGCCAGAATGTAGACAGAGGTAATTTAGTTTATTACTAGCTCATGCAGCCAGTAAGATTTAAAAAGCTTTGGGCACACCAATGCTTTCTCAGATCTCTAAAGGAAAGCAGAGAGAGGATGCAAGAGTAACTGGAGTTTTGGCATAAAAGCAGGTGTTGACAGCAATGAAGTTGATGATGGACTATCTTAAAAGGCAAGAGCAGTTAAATCTCAAACCTTGTCAAAGTGCAGATAGTTGCTTGCTCCTTTTGCTGTTGTGCATGGGTAGCAGAAAGTGGCTTTTGTCCTCACTATTTCTGCAAAGAGCAGTGAACTTTCAAATTCTCAGCCTCTCTCTGTGTTGCTAAATAAAAGAGAAATGGGATGTTACTTCAAGCAATGGTCTCCCTACCATTCAGACTGGTTATGCCCCATGAATGCACCCCTAAAAGTTTTGTTCTGGGAAGCCTGGCCCTTTCTGAGACGTTTTTTGGGTATGGCTCAGAAGACAGAAGACACCAGGCTCAACATCAGTATTGGGTTTGGCTGCCACCACATGCACCTCCATCGTTCCCTCAGCAGCTTTGCCTTCCCAAACCGCAGAGGTGTGTTCACAGCACACTGCCAGTTTCATACCTGGAGTTTCATCCTGCAAAGCACCTCTGTGACAGGCTACAGCATAGCCTTGATTTCAGATGCTTTGGAATGAGAAAGCTCCCCTGCCCCCCATTAGGTGCATCTTTGGGCCATAAGGATGCTAAATAGGGTTGTGGCCCTATACTGTCAACCCAGGTGCATCCACAGAGAGTGGCAGGAATCGCAAACATCCTGTAGATTCATGTCCTTTGTGAGGCACCATGGCTTTCTATGTAGGAAAACCATTTATATAGCAGCATTCAAAGTTGTGGCTATAAATGACCCCTAAACCTTCCCAACATACTTGTCTTTGGAAACAAATACATTTGCTTGAGTGAATAAGTTTTAGTCTCTGTTGTTTAGGAATTGTTTGCTTAACTATTCTTTTTCAGTGTTTTGTGTTCCCTGCCGAAGTCATCTTTTACTTATCTTTTCTTTGCTTGAAAGAGAAGAAAATCTGGGATAAATACATCTACAATCAATTTTTGAAGAATAATCTTCTGGAAAATAATGATTTTTTTTCCCCACTTATTATCCTCAAATATGACTACAGATAACCTTATCTTTCAGATTGCAAGTGTGAATATATATTTCAGGTCTTTACCATTTAACAAACTCTAAAAATCCTGCTATTTAAATTGGGTAGCTTCCACAACATACATAGATATGCAATGAAATACAAGCTTGTAAGTCTGAAAGATTACAATTAACATCTTGCTCTCATCAATAAAGATCAATCTACTTAGCTTTAGTTTAAACCTGGTCTAAAATGCAAATGGTATTTACGTTCTTCAAGGGCCAGAGAAACTAGCTTTTTTTAGTCAGATGCATAGCTTTGAAAGACATACAGTACATGGCTAGTCTGTCAAAGGTACAGAGAATTTTAAGTAGTTTGGCATTATCATAACTGTATTAAGTTATGTTTGGTTTTATCGTGTCATGTTCTTTGACATTCTGCTTGGCGTGTGTATGCTGCCTGTCAATCAGAGAGTCAGCATGTCACGAGGGAACTTCACTGCAGGAATGGTGCTGCTTGGAGAATTCAGATGAGCTTAAGGAAAAGGAGCAAGGAATGCTTGACAGATGTGAGGAGAATTTTTGAGGTGAATCTCAATTTCATTAGGTGTATGGTTAAAATCATGAATAGTGATGGCATGGCAGAGAAAAAACTCTGACATACTACAAAACTCTTTGCACTAGAAATGTTTTCTTTTAAAAAAATTCTCTAGTTTTTCACTTGTGAGAAGCTTAGTGAAAAGAGTGAGCAGCTAAGCATAACATCTTTCTAAAGCAAAAAAAGGTAGTTCCTGAATCATTTAAATGATGCATGTATAACTATGTAATATATACTGAACATGGGGAAAACCAAAACAGGATGAATTCAGCTAAACTTCCTTTTGTGGACAACTTGTGACAAATTTATCCTGTGCCATGACTTGGCTGTGCATCTGCAACAGCCTAATGGTTCCAGAGCTTGCTTGCTATTGCATTTTGCTGAACAATTTGTCAAAACCTGTGCCTATCTGCCTTCTTGCCTGTTTGAAATTCTCCGTGCCTTGTTGGATGCTGCTATCACTGTATCCATATGAGTAAATCAAGTGATGGCAGGGAATGTTCCTGGGGCCTGGAAGCTGACCAGCTACACTGGTGACATGTCATGGTGGTCCCTGGGGTGGTTTTGCCCTTGCCAGCCATCTCTCAGCCCATACTGGGGCCTTGTTCAGGTGTTATCAAAAAGGAGGTACCAATCCTAACAAGCAATCTCGAAACAGCTATCCTGTTTGGGAGGCAAGAGGAATTTAGTCCATGGCATTCAGTGTCAGTGTCATAGAATGGTACTGCCATATTTAATTTACTTTTCTGTAGATACCAAGTTTTTCTATACCTACTGCTAAGCTGCTGCTCCTTCAATTTCTTCTCCTCAGCTCTGGAGATCAGAGTGTGACTCTTGTTCACATTCAGAGGAACAGAGAACAGAAATACAAGATATAGGCCACATTTGATAGTTATCTATAGTGCAAGTGATGGTAGTTTCTGCCACACAGTTTCTCTCAAAATCTGGAAGATAAGAAGCACTTAAAATGTAGTCAGGATTGGAGTGGACCTTTGGATCAGTCCTTCCTCTAACTTCACAGTGATCAGCAATAGGGACATTGCTCTGTCCTGGTGTAAATGGTTACTGTAAGTTACTTCTTCTCCAGGGTTCTTAAAAGGAGAGAGACAGAAATGGGAGTGTGACTGTAAAATATATGCAGAGGTATTTTCAAGGTTAATGCTAGAGGCAAGTCCAAATTCTGATGCATTTTATCCAGTAATAGAAAAAATATGATTTATCTCCAAAATGATACTAAAGCTGGGTGGTAAATTCGTTGATGGAAACTTATTTATGGGAAAACAAAACTCTGGCAAGTTAAAAAGCTCTGTGAAACACATAGAATACCAGATTTTTGTCTTAGGAAAATTTGAACAAACAAATATTCATGTAGTGTTGTAATGTTCTCTATTCAATCTTTATGGAATCAATGTTTTGATTTATTTTTCAAATTTTGATGTGACTTTTATTGCAAGTCCTTTTGATGTTTTGTTATTATGCACTTAAATGTGGTAATTTAAACCAGACAAATTGAAATGTCTAAATCCCCCAAATCATCTTCAGCATAGCATTATCAAACTCCAAAGAAAGACTGAAAGAAAGATTTGTCTCTTAGGTGCTGCAAGATCTTTCATTTCCATCATCTTACAGAGATTAGGAACAGTGAATCTTTGCTGGTGAAAAATACTGTTCTTATTTCTTCTGTCTCAGTACCCAAGGAATACTGCAAAGACTATCCCTGTTCCATTTGAAATCCAGATGCAAATAGACAGGTTTGAACTCCCAGCTTGGAGCAGACTCAGCTCCTTTCTTGTAAAAACTGGTTGGGTGATATATCTGGGAGCTTTCAGGAAAAGGAAGAGGTTTTATTGGTAGTGAGAAACAACTGGATACAGAAGAGTTACTTCAGAAAAGTGAAAGCAGAACTGAGCTCAAGAATGATTCGTTTTAATCAGCCTAGTGTTGCTTCAACAAAGCATACCAAGTATTTGCTGGTTTTGTGATACTTAATTAAATTTGGAAGGTTAGAGAGAAAAGGTATGTTTCCCAATTAACCTTTACCTCATTAAAATTTCATTCTAAGTTTTAAACTGTTCTTGGGAGTACATGCACTAGCACTATCTGGTCATTTTATTTCCTGGTATAGTTGCTACTTATCAGAACTTAAACCAGGGTATCTTTATTTTACATTCTTGCTTTGGGAATTCATACTGTTCTATATATATTGCCAGTGATATGTATCATATTGTATATTTTACATTTGCAGAATAATTATCTGATTGAGTGTGATTTTTGCTTGATGTAAGGACGATTTTTCTTTTTATCTTAACAGAAGTTGCAGCAGGGCATAATATGACTTATAAAGAGCTAACATTTCAGAGAAGAAGGCTTTTGAAGAACACAGCCACAAAGATAAAACACTGGCACTGCTTTTCTTCTACCTGGGAGAAATCTGGCCCAGAACTCTGTATTTACCTCTGAGTTCTTGGGTATGGTTTTCTTGAACATCTGTTGGGTTGAAGTTGCTAAAATTGAAGAGAGAATAGGAGCATGTTCTAATGTAGTTTGAAACTTTTATGATTTGTGGAGCTTCTTCCAGTAAGTGGAATTATTTTTTTAAGCTATTGGCAGAAGTAATCATGAGAAAGGCAGATGTCATTTAAACAGAATGAAAGTTCTGTGTCACCAACATGATTATGAACTTTGAGCAAGTGTTGTTTCCCCAGCTGCAGTAAATATGACTAGAATTATGTGTACTATGGTAACAAAGAAAGAGAAGAACTCAGACCAAGATACCTAAAAGCTGTTCGTGATTCTAACTAGACTGAATCTACAGGTCTGGAGGTGGTGCAACATGTGAAATGCAAGATGATGCTTCAGGCCAATGTCATAAGATCAGTGTGACTGGTCTTTCCAAAATGATGGCATATTACCTTCTAAAAAAACTTTGTTCATTCAAATTTTGTTTTGTTTCAGACCAAAATCTTTTGAAGGCAGATTTGGAAGCTTGATATCTTCTTCTTATGTAGACCCAAATCTATGCTATAATATTATTCTGAGTATTATGCTGGAACAAGGAGTAACCATTCACAAATATTTGATTTGGAAAAAAGATTACAAAGAAAAGGCATTAGTGGGTTTTGCACAAGGACAAGGTAACCATCTTCATCCTAAGAGAGAGATTTTAGCAATCTTCATCCTTCATCCTAAAATCATCTTCCTGGATTGAGAGGTATAAAATTAACTTGTTTAAATTTACTCATATTCTGAGCATAACTCCTGTTAATGCTGATGAGAAATGTACTGAACTTACTGGGGATGAAGTTACTTAATTCTCCAAAGCAGCTTATATTTCTTTTTCATGGCTGTGATCATTTCCTTCCTCTACCATAATTATATTCCACGCTATATAGATCTAAGCATTTTATCTTGGAGTTATCCTTCAGAATAAAATTCTCAATAATTTCTTTCCAGCAGTATTTCTGTAATCATGTCAGGAAATTTGCATTCATTTCAAACATGAGAAAGAAAAAATAATTTTAATTATTTTTTAAACTATTCTATATTTTTTCTTTCCTGTTGACATTATTTATCTATGTTAAAAATTTAAAAAATACAATTTTGCATTGATAGCTGACTCTGTTATGGTATTAGTTTGCTATCATACCTGACTTTAACATTTTTAAATAGCATTTCTCAGACAGGAGTTTAACAATAAGATGTTTTAAACAAAACAGTAGTAAAACCAGGCAATTGCAAAAGATAAACCACACATTTATGTTCACTTCAGCCCAAGATACTTAAAGCCAACCTACTACTGAGTTTCTTGTAATGCAATAAAAAATTTAGCATTACACATGCCTGATTTTCTTCTTACTGTTTTTATGTCTAAGAACCTTTGCAATTTTAATCTGTTTAAAATTATACAAGAGTCCATAAAAACATTTATTACTTTATGCTCCTTGTGACATGTAGGCAATATCTAGGCCCTTTTTCAGCCCTTGTGAGTTTATGGAAAACAGTGCTGTACACCAGCCCTTGTGAGAGATGCACAGCCGTATTTGCAGAGGGGTGGCTGTGGTCCTTGGCACCGGGCAGCCTCCTGGCACTGGCTCATACTGTGAATTGCCTGGAGAGGAAAGAAAAAAATAATCCTTGGATTCTTAAGTTAGTTTTCCTTTAGGTTACAGTGTGAAGAGAAACTTCACATTTATCTGGCCTTGGGTTTATTTCCTTGAGTAACTGTGCTGCAGGCTTGGTGCAGGTGCACAGCTGCCTGCTCCTCTGAAACCCCTTTGGGCTTAAAAAATGTCTTCCCTGCAGCAAACCAAAGTATCCCAGAAAACTGAAAGCACACCTTAGTTCAAAAATCTTTGCTCGTGAGTCTTTCTTCTCTAGAACTGTGAATGTGTAGAGAAGACAGCAGGATTTTGCAGAGGAGGATTTCACAGGAACTGTCTGGGAGGGTCTTGGCTGTCCCATAGCTGCACTGGCAACAACACGGTGCAGCCTCTAGTGCTCCAACTTCTCCCTGTATAGTAAACATTGGAGAAAAAAATATTCTGTGCCAGGTAAGGTTTAGCCAACTTGTTTTTCTTCCTTGCTGTTCACTCTGTAACACTGGTAACCTTCATGACTTCTACCACACTTAAAAATATCTGCCATTTTTACATGGAAGTATACCTCATGGTATCCTGTGATACGGAAGAAATCAAGCGTCTACTAAAGAATCCTAGAAATCAGAAAAAAAACCAAACCAAACCAAACCAAACCAAACCAAACCAAACCAAACCAAACCAAACCAACAAAACTTTGCAGATGTTTAGCCTTTTGAGGTAGAGAAACATGCAAAGATGCCAGTTGCATAGGTTAATAATCCAGTGTACAAATTAACTGAGGCTCAATATGCAATCTTAAGACCCAGAGGTTATTAAGCCAATCAATGAAATGTTTAGATTTGACTATTCTTCTCTGAAAGATCACTGTTGGAAGGTATTTAAATAACAGGAATACTACAACAGTATGCAAAATAAGGGTTTACAAAGTCTGTTGTGCTCACAGAGTATGTTTTCTCGATGGCTTCCTCAGCCTGACCCCGCATCCTGGATGTTGCTGAAAGATACAGCAGGACAGAAAAAGCCTAGAGAGACCCTTAGTTCCTAATAAATTTTTGTCAAACAAATCTAGGTAAAGTATGAGTAGCAAAGCAATGACTCAGGACCGTATCTAGACTCTTAGGACTGACTGCATCACCCCAGACAACCTGTGCATATGTGAGTCCCTACAGCAGATCTCAGCAGGCTGGCACCAGGCAGAGGGTGGCTGGACTGCCAAATGCATCCCAAATGGAAAGGCAGCTCCCTTGCCAGAATAACACATGCACTGCCAATAGGGAAGATTTTGTAGCTGGGGGTGCACCTAGCTGTTCCAGAGAAGGTTGTTCCTGTGGAGATGGGATTACTGAACTATCCACATGTGTTGTTACTACTTTCACTATGTAGTCATCAGGCCAAGAAGAAAAACTGTGTAGAGATTGCTGCTTCATAAATCCTCTCTGCTTGTTTGTTTCCTTTCTACATAAATCCAGCAAGGACTTTTTTTTTTGTTTTGCTTTTCTTTAAATGTTGATAGTCTTCAATCACATGGGCTCCGGTTTTGCCTCAAGTCACTGAAAGCTGCAATAATGTAAATGCAGATGTTTTTAGCAGTATTTCTATTCACTAGAGACTAAAAGATATCTGGAAACCCACATAATGTATTGTTTTAAATCTGAATTATGCTGGAGGACGCCAATTTTGTCTCAAGCTTCTAGAAAGCACAGAATTTTGTATTTTCTTATACTTAGTAGTCTAATGGGATTCCTTGAGTGTTTGAAGTCAGATGGGTCTGGGATGATTTCTTAAGTAAACACAGACTTTACTTCGGGATTGAAATTAGTTTTTCGGAAACTACAATACTAGAACTATGGTATTGACACTGACAATTAAGATAAGAGACATCCTTTGCACAGAAATTTAATGAAAAGAATTGCTATGATGTATTTCAAAATTACAGTATGATCATTTCTTTTCATTCTTTATAACCATCACATGGCATATTTTTCCAGAGGTGCTACCTGATTATGTTGTAATTAAATGTGATTCATCAAATAGAACTGAAGACAAAACTGGCAATCAGTGAGTCTTTTTCCTTCACAGAATCTGTAAAATAGGTGTATTTTGTAATTAGTTTACAGATGTTTACTTTTGAACAAGTAAATCAAAATTATAATCATTTTCTTCTCATCATCTGGTAGAATATTTTAGCATATATATGCAGCACATAACAATGGCTTTTGTGGGTGGGACTACCAGAAATTATCAGCGTAGCTACAACAATGACAATTATTCAGAGGATTTAAAAATATATCCTCTTACTGAAGGTAATGAATAAGACCATGTTTTAAGTCTAAAGGCAGTATAAGAAGCTTATTTCCGTTTGTGCACACTAACTGTAGCTGAAACATCATAGAATCGTGGAATGTTTCGGGTTGGAAGGGACTTTAAAGATCATCCAGTCCCAACCCCCCTTCTGTGGGCAGGGAACCTTTCACTAGGCCAGGTTGCTCAGAGCCCCATCCAGCCTGGTCTTGAAGGTTGTAGTTGCAATCAAATTTTTTTTAAACTTTTTTTTTTTATGTTGATTGAGTTTACTTTCCTATGTAAAGTTAAGTGAATATTACTGGCAAACCAAATACTGCCTGACTCAGTATACTGATTAAAATTGCACCTTCTTGGGAGTATTTGCGGGCTTCAGTTGTCTTTCTGCTAGAAGGATTTGACCATGCTTTAATTTCACTGGCTATAGTTACACAGGTTTAGGTTTTGGGTAACTGAGAGAAATGGGTTGGTTTGTTCCCTGGGTGGCTCAGTCACAAAAATCTGAACAGACATAACTGTGTGCTGTGTACACGAAGCTGTAGTTTCGGCCCAGTGCTCTGCTCATACACAGAAGGGAGAGGGTCTGTCTGACAGTGCTGTTTTGGGGCTGTCCCTAGCACGTGGGAGTCTGCCATGCACACACTAACACAGAGCCGGTGGGCTGTGGGCCTGCCTGCTCCTCCTACGGGGACCAAAACAGACACACACTGGCATGTTTAGTTACATACAACAGCTACAACATGGAGCCTTCTGGCAGGTTCTGGTGGCAGAATAACCCTTGGGATCAGGGCACTCGTGGAAAGAGCTTTCACGTTTCTCTCCCCAAGAGAAGACCAAAGACAGACTGAATGTCAGAGTGGTAGCTGGCCCCTGGCCCCTCCCGTCCTCATGCCTGACACCAACTGAGGGCAGGAGAGCCTTCTCAGAGAAAAGGAACACTTAACTCAGATTTTTTTTTTGTTTGTTTTAATTGCTGGAAGTATATTTAGCCTAATCAAGCTTAAAGCAGGTAATGATGAGCCATCCTATTTATTTATTGCTTTCTGCTAGAAAATAAATTTCTAAATACAGACCCAAGCCCATCCTATTTCTATCACTCACTGTGCTTCCCTACATTTATCCACCCACACAATCTGTTTGAAGGTACAACTACTTGTAGGACTCTACTTATCTCCCCAGGCTTTGCAAAGGCTGCCTGGAGAAAATATACATCTTAAGTAAGCATTGTTTAGGGTTTGCTTTTTTTCCTTCTTCATTTGTTTAAAGAACATTTGGCTGAAATCTAACTTTTGTTGTTTTACAGCTATTTCTGCTCTTTCAGTGGCAACAAATCGTTCATTTCTGTGACAAACTATTTCCAGGACAACCCACTATAATATGACAGAAAATTACAGCTTAAGAGATGATGAAAGAGAAGGAACAGATGATATCTCACAACCCCGCAAACAATCCTGTTGTCATGAAAAGTATGCCTATTAATAGCTATAAAGATGATAGAAAACAGGTACCATTTACAGTTTTAAAAGGATGGTTGCTAAGCTGAAGATTTTCCTAAGGACTTTGAGCTGCTTTTTGATAGTGATAAGCCACTATCAGTTCTGAAAAATGCCTGGCAACAGGCACTGAAGCAGGAAATACACCATAGGCAGACAGGGAACACTCTTGAAGCTTAATCGCATGCAAACTGGAGATTAAGAGATTACAACTGACTTCAG
>QWTY01042649.1:8530-22405 GCA_008033365.1 Pseudorectes ferrugineus
TGTGTATATATATACACATATAGATGTAAGTGGAAATAAAAATAAATAATTTAAAAGACCATGGACATGAAAAAGGGATATTTTCTAATATTTTTGAAATCCAAAGTTCTACTCTGCCCTGGTTCATGGTCAGTGGTATATTTAGAGAATATTATTGCAGTGGGTTCTTTCATTAGTTGTATACCTCCTCTTTCCAGCGTGAGGGTACAACTGAGCAAGATGTAAATTCACTTGTGGGAGATCAAACTTTATAATGTGAAGTAAAGCCATCCCCTTCTCCATCCTAGATGAAGCCACTGTTAAATGTGGCTTTTCAGCCTGGAATTGTCAGTGAGCTCAGTAGTGGCTAACTGCATTTTTTGCTGTTATAGTTCTTATTTTGTGGAACACTAGAAAGAAAAAATAATTTAGGAACACAAGAATGTTTTCCTGATTGGATGGTGAGGTAAATGAGAAACCATGCTTCAGAGAACGTCTGCCATGTCTAGAACCCAAACCAAAACACGACATATTCACAGACACAGAACCCCAGCAAAACCCTTGTCCTTTCCCAGCTGCAGCTTGCACAGCTGTGGACACCAGTGCAAAGCTCTGCTCAGCACCATGGAGCAAGAACAGCAACAAAATAGATGTCAAAGTTATGCTGCAAGTCAGTGAATTAGCTAAAAACTTAGTTTTCCAAAGTAAACCTTGATTTTTCAGATGAGTCCATAACATCTCACACTAGGATTCTAGGACATGTAGCTCTGGATGAACTTGCTCTCCAGGCCTTCTAATATTTATTTCTCTTAGGAGAGGAGAAAGGTGTACTTCTTCATGCACTGAAGTTCAAACCAGTCGAGGGAGTCAACTGTGCCTCGTAGATAACTTCACCTCCCTACCTCAAGGCAACCAAACTTTACTTTCTTAAATGTCTGGCTAATATCTTACACCAGAAATGAGGTTGTGTTTGCTGATGTTTGGTAGTGGCCAAATGCACAGGACAGCAGAGGAACTGAAAGGTCAGTAGTATTGCCCTTGTGGAAATAAAACTCGAAGTACTTTCAGAAGCATTGCTTAATGTACCTTTCGAATTTGGACACCTCTGCAGAATAAGTCAGGAAGAAATTATGGGGCAAATCTAGCAGTGTTTAAGCCAAGCACTTCTGATACTTCTGATACACTTCTGATACACTTCTATCATCTTCTGATACAGGCACATAGGCATAAGATAGTCACACTCTGGTAGCACATCCTTTGGGGACCTTTAATACTTGCTGACAAAAACCAATGGGCCATGAGAAACAGAAACTAAAAAAACTAAGAAAACAAACATATGATACATATAATCATTCTTCCTGGATTCTCTGAAAGCTACTATAACATTCATCCTAAATTATCTTGCGAAGTCTTGAGATTTAGAAGCAGCAGTGATGGCCACATTCCACCACACCTCCTGCACCATCAAGTGGTTAGAATCACACACCACAGGTGTGTGGAGGTGCTAATAGGGGAATAGAGCTATGCCTTTATCTGTCCTCCTTCTGCCAATGCTGAACAGAAAAGCAAGTATGGCACTGTCTCAGCATTCATAAAAGAATGAAGAAAGTTCTCACTAATTACAATGATTTTCATTTAGCTTCTAACCCTGGAAAAAGACAAAAACAATAAAAAAAGTCTTCTTAAGAAATAGTCACTTCATTTGCAGAGAATAATGCAATGATGAGCAATAAGAGGGAGGATTTATAAAGAATAGATCTTGCCTGACAAAGATAATACTTTTTTTATGGAATTACCAAATTAATGGATGAGTAGAACGGAATAAATGTAATACTCTTGGATTTAAGCCATTTTTTTTAAAAACAATTGGTCTTATCATCCTCTGCCTCAAAGCCAGGCAGCTACACTGACATAAAACTGGAGAGCATGAGAATGGAAGATTGCCTCCTATGTTTCCCAGAAATATCCTTAAAAAGCTCAACTGAACCTGCTTGTGCAAAAAAAAATCTCATTTGGTCTGAAGTCTGGAATGAAGGACTAAAACAAGGCTAATAAACAAAGAGAAGAACACCATTTTATAGGGAGGACAGGTAAATATTTAAGGATCAGTCTTTGGTTTTGCCTTATTTAATACCTCCAGTAATCACAGAATTACAGAATAATCTGAGCTGGAATGAGCTAGAAAGAGCAGTAAACAACATATTAATGACATTCATAGGTGATATACTAAATTGAGAAGAGACAAGAAAAACAAAGACATGGGACAGGGGGATTAGAGTAATTAGTTACACAGGCCAAAAGTAACAGAACAAGAATCACCTTGGAAAAATACCGTAAAGGACAAGCACTAGAGAAAGGAAAATTAGCTTGGAAGATGATTTCTATTAGAGGAAGGTTCTTTGATGACTGAAACATCATAAGGACTAAGAGGATAAAACCCAGCAAGTTACTTTCAAGCGTCTAAGAAATATGGTGGTAGGAAAGGTCAATGTAATTTGTGCGTGCATTTGCAAAGATGCAGCAGCACAGAGAAGCAAGAATCATTCTCTGCAAGACTGAGATGAAATGTGTGGGGAATATTGCTTCATTTCTAGTGAGATTTTCACAGACTATGGGGCAGTTTAAAGAACCAATAAAGCACAAATAAGAGCACTGAGAGGAGCTGGTGCCCAAGGAGTGATTAAATTAGAAATGCATAGATTCAGCAGTGACCAAGTATGTGATATTAACATCGAAAAGGTGCAATTAGCAAGCAAGAAAAGAACAGAATTAGAGGCAGCAACAGGAACAAAAAGTCAGCAAGAACAGGTTTGCAAGAGAGACCCAGAGGACCTTTATCTCTGGACCAATTTCATGATAGGTAAAGCAGACATAACAGCTACACAGCCAGGGCTTGGCTAGAGATCTATGCCAGACTCAATGTGCTGAGTCTTCTTATTTCCCTTACTCTTTTGGTTGTACCTTGGGCTCAGTTCTCAGTGTCCTGGCTCTTGCTCTGATTGCCCTGTCCTTGTTCCCAATCAGGTCTCTCTTGGCATTGAGCCAGATGTGCATATTCTTTGTTTGAGATAATATCCCGTAACATGGAGGTCAGACCTCACTCCCATCAGGAGGCATTTCCACAGGACCTATTTCCCTCCTAGCAACATAGTACTTACAGTGATTCCTGCACTGGTATTATTTTGAGATCTCAAGAGATTTGTCTGCATATTTCTCATGTAGACCTAATTGAGATTCTCTCCAAGCCTATTTCCAGCACGAAAGAAGATGCAGAATTTGCAGGTAAAATTGTGTTCCTAATGAAATAAGGAATGGGAGTCTGGTGGAAAGAAATGGGTGAAACCTTGGAGTGATATTAAAATCTATCCGAGAATGTGCTGGGGTAAAAGGGAAATTGTCCATGACAAGGAAGCCTATGGAGTATTTGGCATAAGTCAGTAAACATAAAGGATGACACACTAGAAAAGATGACCAAAACATCTAGATGGAGCCAAAGTTAAAGCAGACATTGAGAATTTTCTAAAGGGTTAGGTACAACATTGGTAGGTCATGTTAAGAAAGATGAAGAAAATGCTTTTTCCATCCTAAAATATGCAAACATTGTCTTATCTTACTTCCTCTCTCAAGACACAGCCTTTATGGTCACAGCACACATGAAGGGTCAGAGATTTCTGCTGCAAAAAAACCCAAAGAAGCTTCTCTCAAAAATTTTTTTCACTGGAAATAGCTCCCTACATCCACAACCCTCCTTTTATAGAATGAATTTTAATGGGTATCTTTTTTCTTTTGTTCCTCCTGACTGCTTCAGTTTTATTGTGGCTTTACCTTTGTTTTCATTTTCATGCTCTTTCCATTCTACTGCATTATGAATTCTCATTTTACTTGCTGAAAGTTAGAGCTACTGTACATATATTTAGAATACATGGGGGTGTATGTGGATACAGATATTAATAGATACATAAGCACCACATAGCTCTCATTACTGTTCCAATATTATCAATTTTATTCACCATATGTCATGCTGTACAGTTCTCACCTTCACTAACTTTATATGGCTGTTTGCACATGGTCCATTAAAAACACATACAAATATCTAGTATTTCAGTATTCAGGACACCTTTTGATTATGTTTCTTGGCTCAAATGTGATACAAAGAACCTGGTAATGAAACAATATCAAACTAATATGACTGAAGTTTGCCCCGAAGAAGGAATTTTATGATAACTAAAGCAGCATCAGCATAAAGCTGCTTTATCACATTTAAACAATGGGCAAAGACATCATCATAGACAATCAGAAAACAGGTTACATCCTGCTCATCAGAGGGAATTCATGTTCATTTTCATTCCACAGCATTTGTCCTTCTTTGTACATCTTAAGGCCAAGAAAAAAAAACAGTCTACTGTCATCCAGTACTTTATAAATCATAGCATTTTAATATTTTGTTCTGTATGAATGGCTCATGTACCTGAAACTAGCACATCTTTTTGTATTTTAAAACTTCATTTTACATGAAGACACTGGACAGAACACAGCATACTGCCATAATAGGCAGGAACTGATGTTTTAAGAATTCAGCTCTGCAGGTAACAAGAAGTTAAAAGGCAGGAAAAAATTCCCTTTCGATATAATTCAAAATCTCACAGCCAGATACTGTGTTTCATTTTGATCTCTATGCACTGCACTTTCAGCTCCATTTTCTAAGGCATTATAATCATTCAGCCATTAATATTTCTCATCCCTTTCCAAACCTCACACCAGATAAAATCAGCCCCTGGGGAACATCTCCAGAAAAGGAGATATTGTGGCAGCACAGAGCAAAGAGGTTTCCCCGTAGCACCATGCACGGTCGTAAAAGGAGGGAGGAACCAGCAGTTTTTAACCCACATCTTCCAGCAGCTGCAGATACGTACCTTGCTCCGCAGGATACAATCACAGTCATGTATCACCCCCGTTAGGATCCAGACTGCATATCTCTGATTGTCATGGAGACTGTTTCAAAGTCTTGCTGTGCTTCAGCAGCAGCAGCAGAGGACAATACCACTTGGTCTTAAATGGCTGAAAAGAAAGCAACACAGCACAGTGTAAAAGGGAAGGAGCTGTGGCTGAAAGGGATATGAGTACAGCAAGACACACTTCCAGCTACTGCAGAGGGCTAGAGGCGTAGGTTAGAGCAAGCTTCCAGAGGTGTAAAACTGTGCCTTCAAGATAAGCACAGGAAGAGCGTTCTCAAGGATAGCACATTTCTCCTCCTTCTTTCTCCCCCTCAAGCTAAGTTGCTGGGGTGTTTTAGATTAAATGTGTTAATTAGGAAACTATTTAGTTTACGAGGTCTTCTGCTTTTTCATTCCCGTGGGCAGTGTAAACATACCGAGTATTGGAGTAAGTGATATAGAGTGTCTCGGAACGAGAGACAGGCAGAGACACAGGTAAGTGCAATGCATTAATAGAGTAATAGTTTGCAATACCTGAGGCAAAGAAGTGATTTTCAGAAGAGTGAGGAGACAGTTTTGTGTCAAATAGCAAATTTGCTAAGAATTGCAATTTATGACCATCCATAAGCTATTTTCAAGTCAGGTCAGTTCTCAGAAGAAACAGGAATGAAAGGTACAGCTGAGCAACATAAAATGCAAACAAACATAAAATGCAGAATGCAAATGCAAAACCAACTGGGTTTAATCACATCTCAGAAAAAAGAGTCATCAGACCAAACTGTCACTGTAAGTGTACTTAATAATATAGAAGTATAAATCTCTGAAAAAATGGTTGGTGACCTGCCTGTCAAGATCTATGTTCATATTACCAAAAAAAATCACAGCATTTCTCCAAGGACTAAGCAAAAGCATTATGGATGATTCCAAAGTTTTGATCTGAGTCAGTACTTTGAAAATGTGAAGGACACCATGACTCGCAAAATGGGAGTAAAAGGTTACACTGAAATCAGAGAAATAGTAGATCAAAAGATGCTTCCACAAGCTCCTTCCACAGCATTTAGATCAAACTTGATGTAAGAAGCAGATCTGCTGTGGAACAAACCAATACACTGGAAAATCAAGCTCAGAGTAAAAGTGAAATATTTTCCTTTGGAAAATGAAAAAGGTGAGCTTGATCAGCACATATGCAATCTCACGGTAATAAGCAAAGCAGGCTTCAGATCTCCTGGGAATATCCTAGGCAAAATTCTGCACCATGAAAACTTCACTGCTTGTTCCTACAAGGGTACAATTCTTTGTGGGGAGAAAATTCCTGTAACAGATCCTTTCTCAAGGAAGACATGGAGGAACAGGAGCATGAGATAAAACAATTGCTAATATCTGCCAAAAGAAAAAAACTGCAGAAGTTATGAGAGTGAAAACAGAGTGACATTTCTAAGAAAAATGTTAAGATCAAGGCACCCTGCATAAACCCAACAGCTTCCTGGTGCTGTCTGTGACCTGGAAAAGCAGTTGACTGTGGGCAAAGCAAAAGGAAAAAAAAATAGAGAAAATTAGTTTGGGTGCTACTTAGGAGTCTAGGAGCCACATGGGTTTAGGAGCTGTGTGGGCCTCTCAGCTTGGGATGCTGGAACAGCCTGCAGAGCCATCACTTTGCTCCCAGTGGCCATCAGAACCAGCAGGACACCACCCACACCAGCACAAGCATTAGGTGATGACACTGTACTGTGCCTGTGCTTGTGTGGAATGCTTAATTCAGCTGAGAGAGAATTCCACCTAATGAACAGACAGCTCATCATTAAGACCCACTGCCTCGAGCAGGATCACTCTGGCTGGTATCTGCAGACTTCTGCTGGCTGCAGGACTACTGTGTTTTATTTGCACACAGAGGAAGGGTGTGAAAAAGTAGGTAAGAAGCAGTTCTGGGATGCTGAATTTTGCACTCTGCATTTTCTTTTCTCTGTGCTAGGTCAAGCAGCTGAAAGTAGGTTGTTGTGTTTGAAAATTCAAAAACTCACTTATTTACCACTCTGCTGTGCAGGTTTCCATCCCTGGGAGCAATGCCTGAGAAGACACTGCAGATCATAGAGTATGGTGGGGCAGAAGAAAACACTATGTGAGAGGGTCAGATTTTCCATGTGAGACATTTCATTTAATTCTGAGCTTTCATTTTGTGGGCCTCTTCCTAAGAGATCATTTTATGCATATAACAGAACCCAAACTCCCCTAGTTTCTCTCATATGTATGAGGAGCCTTGTAAAATAAATATCAGTTACACAGCAAATTGCCTTTACTATACTGTGCACAACTTTTTTTAAATCCAGTCAATTACCTGGCTTCATGTAGAGAAAATCAGCAGTAGTATAATTTCCTCTGTCTCTCAAGGACAGAATTATACTGTCATTTACATGTCAGACACCTGTGGGGTGACTGGTGCCCAGGAATGCTGTGAAACTTTCGATGCCTGTCTGTTCCCAAGCTTTTTGACTCAAGCACAGAGCTGCAGCCATTTTGTTCAGAAATAATACACCTCCCACATGGGAGGCCTGGTTACAGCTTTCATTAACATGTAATAAATACTGTTTCAAGAAAAAAATATTAATTTTATTCTCTCTATTCATAAAGCATAACTGCTCAGACAGAAGGCAATTGTGTAAATAAACATTTTGGCACCTCTTCTGTGAGGAAAGGGTAAGAGAATTGGGATTTTTCAGCCTGGAGAAGAGAAGGCTTTGGGGTGACTTGATTTGGCCTTCCAGTGCCTGAAGAGAGCCTACAAGAAAGATGGAGAGAGACTATTTCCAAGGGCATGTAGTGACAGGACAAGGAGGGTAGGTTTAGATTAGGTATTAGGAAGAATTCTCTACTGTGAGGGTGGTGAGGCTCTGGAACAGGTTGTCCAGAGAAGTTGTGGGTGCCCCATCCCTGGAAGTGTTCAAGGCCAGGTTGCAGGGAGCTCTGAGCAATGTCAGCTAGTGGAAGGTGTTGCTGTCCACGGCAGTGGGGTTGGAACCAGGTGATCTTTAAGGTCCCTTCCAATGCAAGCTATGCTGTGATTCTATGAAATAAAAGCTCTGAAGGACAGCACAAGAAGGCTACTAGAGACCAAACAAATCCATGTGAAGCAGATGTCAGCAGCAAGATACTGCAAAAGACAATATAAGCTGATCAAAATGAGATTTGCAGATGAGCAGTGTGATAATGTGATCAGATGCACAAAATAGTGAGGATTTTACGGGTTTTGCCTTGAATTTTTCTCAGAAAAATCAGTCAGCAAGAAAATCAGTTTTCTTATGCATTAAAACCTGTACTTTTGCAGCCACCACAAAGCTCAAGCCCCACTTAACTCTGAGATTTCCTCAGACAAGGATAATATATGTCACTCAGTCAAATTTCTAAGGAAAAAAATCTTAGCTTTATCCCCAAAGTGAGCAGTTTGGATCAAGGAGTTGACACATACTGGAGGTGCCTCTGCAGCCTGTGCCAGGCAAGGGCTGCCTGCTCCTGGAGTTCTGGTGTGCTTACAGTGGCAAACACACACATTTCAGGAGAGAGAGATGACTGAATCAAGTGACAGGGATGCAGAAGGAGGTGCATTAATCTTCAGTCTAGAGAGATTCACAGGCCATTGTTCCCAAAAATGGAAGAGCTTTTAGAAGCTTTTCAGCACTGAAGGCAATGATAATTACATTCCTACCTCCAGCATGGTTTGGAAAGGGACTGATTCTCTGCTGTACTGCCTTCGGGTAACACAACAAGAGCAAATAAACATGAAGAATTCTGGTTTTCCTTTTCAGCATGCACCACACACGCTGGCTGCTCAGGACTCATCATGGAAGTTCTACTGACTGACTCGGGAAGGATGAGAATCAGTTTTTTGTCTCCATAAAATATCCATGGCAGGTAAATATCACTGTCCATGTGCAGCAGATGTGCAAGGTGGAGGCTGGCATAGTCCCACTGTAGTCAGCAAGGCTAGAGAAGGAAAGCAGAAACCCTCTCAAGTCTGGCCAAGCTGGGGACGGGTGCCTGGTGCTGGGGACTGATGCTCCCTCCCACGACAGCCAGGCTGTCTCTAGCCCTTTCCCTCTTTCCCTTACCTGACCACTGTCATGGGGGTTGCACATTTCCACCTTGGCTCTGACGTTGATTGATGGCTGCTTGGTTTGGGTGAGCAGGTCTGGCAGAAGCAGACCTTCCTCTCTGTAGTTTGCACAGCAACTTCCTGAAAGCAAAACTGAAAAACCCCTTTGCAAATTAACTTTTTTAAGCCACAATAGCTTCTTTTTTTTTTTTTTTTTTTTTTTTTTACATTCTTGGCACATTTCACCCCTCTACCCCCGACAATATTTTAAAAACCCAGAGCTTTTGTGATTTCAGTGCACACACTAACTCTTAGCTTCTTCCCCCAAATACATAGATTTATGATGAAACACAGCAGCTGTTAAAATGTTATGCACAATTAGCAATACTGGAAGCTTGTTTTCCACCATATTTCAAATCAATTGAGATACAGGACAGGGCAGATTTCTAGGTTGTTAATAGCCTAGCTTCAGCACAAGGGGAAAAAATGTTATGATTGTTTCAGGTAGACTTTTTATAATTTGGTTTTGCAGTTTTGATCATCAGTGAAAATAAGACATATGCTCTGTGGCCTCTGTACCCTAATGCCATTAAATAAACCACTGGAGCATGTTTTCATTATAAACTACTTTCAGACCTGGTCAGCTCTAGCTCGAAAATCACACAGAAAATGAACTGAATGACAGAAAGACAACAAAAGGATTAGAGTTAAGGAAAGGTTTTAGGACTTTTTAATTTCTCTTGAGGAGAGATTAATAGCATCAGCACCTTCTGGGGAGTGCTTCTGCTACAGGTGACACAAGGACATGGGCACTGCTGGTAGGCAGCCCACAGGCCACTTAACATTTATTGCATAGGTCAAACCAAACTGTAAACACCAGGAGACTAATGGGGAGACAGCTTAGGTCTGTGCAGCACTGGTGTCTTGGTTTTGATTAGATTAATTCCTCAGTACGTGGGCTGCTGTTTTGAACCAAATTTTTCCTTAAGGTGGAAACCTGAAGAAACAGGTTTGAACGCAGGGAAAAGGCATGTGTCCCAAAGCAAAAGAGGTGGTCACAAGGTGTGAGCAGAGCACAGATACAGAGGCTGAAGCCTCCCTGGATACTCGTTCTATATAATCAGTCAAGGGACTGTGTCATGTTCCAGAGGTGGAGCACTGCTGACAGCCAGCAGGATCCTTCTCCCCACCACACAGCTGGCAGACATCCCCATCACACATCCCAGGGGACACAGCAAGCTGAGCCATGGCCTGGGCTGGGGAGGGCTAATGTACACATCTTGATGGGGGGCTAAACAGTTTAAAGCAAGAAAACAAATTCCCTTGGGACAGTAGACATCCACCCAAAGTATGAAGCACTTTTTGGTAATAAATATTTTTATGATGTTTCAATTGGTGCTGAAACCAGAAGGAACTGGCATTGTGTGAGGGTGCTTAGATATGTAGGATGACTAGCAGAGGTTTATGGGGCCCAAGGGCCTGCTAGCCAGGCAAAATCCCTGGAGTCTCCGTCATCTCCAGCACCTGAAGGTAGCCACTGGGGCACCATGCTGCCACAAGGCCATGCTGTTCAGGAGCATCTCTTGCATTTTCACATTTGCATTTAATCGCACTACAAAGAGGATTGATAGAGATGTGAAACATCTGTACAGTTCCCAGCCCAAATGCATCACCACTTCACTGAGCAGCAAGGCTGGCCAGTGCCCAGGGTAGGGGCCAAATCCAGACAAATCCAGATGCAAAGCTCTGTAGAAACACCCAAACCTTGTACTTGAAAACATTCAAAATAAAAGTTCAATCTTATTTCTAAGATTTTTCCTCCCATTCCCTCTCTGGAAAAGCTCTCAGTCCATTGACAACTGTCACTTAATTTACTTCAGTAATAGCACTGATGTTCATTTCCAGCATTTGCAGCTTTTTGTGGCCATTGTTTGCTGCTGGCTTCACAGATGATTTTCTTTCCTCCCATTCATCTTTTTCCCTAGTTCCACTTCATAGTCACAGTCTGGCAGGATTTGTCTTTTCCAGACTCTGCCTTCACTCCCATCTTGTTCATTATTATTTCACACCATCACAAATCCTGCATTTGCATCTTGCAGGCAATGAGATTGTTATGGATAACTGGCTTTGCTGCTCCACAGGCAGAACTTCATTTAACTGCTCTTTTCTCTTTCTGTTCTGCCATGCGGATGATGTGGTTTTTAAGACTGTCCTTCTAGTCTTCATGACTGTGAATAAGAAAACTCTTGTTCAAGTTTAGGATTACCATGGTGATGGTTTTGTTACCTACCCATTTGGATCCAGTTATCCTTCTGACAATTTTTGGCATGTGTTAGTCAGTCTATGCTGATGTTAATTGCTGTTTTGTTGGGATATGTTTGGAAGTACAGCATCCATGGGGAAATAGGGAAAATAATGTCTTTTTGTAGCAGCAAAAAATGCAGACTGGGATCTAGCTTTTAACAAATATATTGCAGGGTGATCAAGCCATGGAGGCAGAAGTTCTGAGCTGAATTGCTGGCTGTGACACAAATTGTATGGGCAAGATTTTTCTCTATTTATATCTTAAATATTCCACTTCAAATAGAGACGGTGCTGGCAGGATTATGATCTAGACTGTTAGTATTATCACGCAGAAAACACCAGCATTATCACACTTCATATCACCTGATTTTTTCTTTACTGGGCCTTTCTTATATTCCGACTGCAGCAGGCCAAATGTTTTAACATCCTCCTATTCAGTCAGTTGGATTCATTTTACAAGAGGATCGGTTGATACACTCTACAACTTCACACCAAAGATATGGAGAAGCTCTAGCCACATGATACCCAGTCTGAGGCCAAAAATAAGTTATCAGCTCTTTTATGCAGCACTTCTGTGGGTACGTGGAAATGCCCGGCTGATGCTCTGCTGTCTTATCCCTTATCTCATCTGTACCTGTCCCATTCCTTCTTGGTCACACCCATCTCTGGGAAGTTCCTGGTGTGACATGACCGCCCAGAAGCTCTGCTGTCACGTTGGTATACATATGAAAACTCTTGGTCGCAAAGCAAGTGTGAAGGATGCAAGGCCTTTAATCTGAGGCCCTCTACCACAGCAGGCCCAAGAGTGTCAGTGTTCCTGTTTGTCTGTGTGGGATAGTACTGCATCAAGTGGAATGCTGAGCACCACCTCTTTAGGTTCTCATTGTCAATGTTTTCTCGGTCAGGCCACTAAAGCCTGAGGTCTGTGCTCAGATCTGTCTGGACATGAAAGCAATGGTTCAAGGAATGAGGGTATCACACCGTCCGTCAGATTTAACGTCCCCATGGAGATGACTTACATTTGCATCTCCTCACATTATCTGAAACTGGTCTCAGGTGTCTATTTCCCTCTGGCTTCTGCACCTTCTCTATCCACTGCTGATATATCAGCGAGTTTCCCCTCCTTATGCTGTGCCAGATGCAGTCACAGTTTACAAGCCTGCACTTACTCCAGAACAAAAAGACACTGGGGAATATTTTGAATTAGACAAGAATATGCCTTTCCCTGGATGTTATGAATCACCCTGAAGATATTTATCTTTGCCAATTGCCTTTGTGCATTTTGCCCTTTGACTTAGGATGGTGGGAAAAAAAAAATCCTCTGGGGTAAAATGAAAATAAATTGAAATAGTTCACAGATTTTTCTTTAACAGAATCTTAACAAGATCTTGCTTTACAAAATTTCTAAAGAGTCTTTCCATTATTTGATAATTGCAATTATACTATGGGGATTGATTAGTTGTAGAAAAATAATTATACACCCAATTAAAGCAAATTGAAATAGACTCAAAATGTTGGCACCCATTCCTGCTGTCTCCAACAGGAAGAATTAATTTGACCAGGATGGTTATATCGCAAAAAGGCTTGACTTCAGATAAAAAAACCATGTAATTCATTTTTTGGCATTGCAACAATGAATTTCCATGAAAGACTTAATTGTGGGGCAGTGCTGACTGGGCAAAAGGCAACACATGAGATTTGATTGCAAAAATCAATAGTTAAAAATAAAACAGAAATTGATAAATCCTCAGAAAGATCATTTGGCCCATTTGCATAGCTCGAAGAGGAGTTATTGCTGCTTGAATCTAGCAGGAAAGGCTGGACCTCAGGATGCAGCAGACTTCTCTTCAGACCCCTAGAATAGGAAATCTTTATTAAAGGCATTGGCGCCCTCCCACAGCAGTAGTTTTATGCAGGTGTGGCTCAGGGCTGGCACGAGAGATGTTCAATACATTATAATTTGAACAGGAAATGTGTGGTGTGATCAAAGTAAAGTGTGCGGGAATTAAACAGAAAGATGCCAAAGAAATGTCAGTCAGACCACACACGCCCCAATTCCAGCTGCAAACGTATCCAGACTGTAGGAGCCCAGTGTCTTAAATAGTAGCCCCTCTGACTCTGGCAAGAACCTTCTATCAGTTATGTCCCAGATCAAAGGACAGGAAAAGCACAAAGGAAAAATCCTTAACCCTCTTCCTTCTGCTTTTTGCCTTCAGCCATCATAAAGTACGATTCAATCTCATTGATATTCCCTGTTACAGATCCCACTGGTGCTGGGGGACAGAGCACCCTGGAGACAGCTTACCCAACCTGTTGACACCCAGAAGCCATGCAGTGACAGGTGTCTCTGAGCTACATGAGTTAAGTGACAAATACCCATTTTAGAGCTGGTATCTTTCAGAAGAAATCAGCATAAACCCCACCACTGCAGTGCAATCCAAAACAAGTTACACTCTGACTGCAAGGCAGAAACAGCTTAAAATAAAGCAGTGTAGTAATATGCAGAGCTTGCCTGATGCAAACACCAGCAGTGGGCTTCACATGGAGAACCTAAACCCCTTCTCTCCTGCACAG
>QWTY01042655.1:9885-21032 GCA_008033365.1 Pseudorectes ferrugineus
CACCTGTACAGCTGGTCTGGTGAACATCACTAGACAACACAGAAATTAACTCCAGTTAATAGTTACGCTACTCCCCATTTAACAGTTGTGCATGACCATGCATGCTGAAGGACCAAGAGGTTTAGATTAGCATTTTATTTACAATTAAAATTAGTTTTATGGTGGAAGAAACTCTTGTAGGCCAATGAGCAGTGGAACACCTGCCTGCAGCTCTCTGAAGGGCAGTTCCAAAGACAGCAGAACACAATTTTTCTCAGTCTTGCCAGGAGCTACAATGAGGGACAACAGCCACACACTGCAGCTTGTGGGGTCTCAAACTGGGTACTAAAACCCCCTTTTTACTAAGAAGGTGATGCAGCACCTGAACAGCTGCTCAGAGAGGCATCTCTGTGCTTGGAGATTTTTAAAACTTGGCTCAATAAAGCCACTGCTGACCCAGTGTTGGCAATAACCCTGCTTCAACTGGAAGGTCAGGCTAGATGATCTCCAACCAACATTCCCACTTAACGCTTCCATGACTCTAAAATGGTGCAGGTATTCTACACTGAGAAAGGCCAGAACTGCAGGAAGGAATCCTTCCCAAAGGCTAAGGACCTACACCCTTTCTCTCTCCTTGTCTTTGTGACTCTTGTGTCAAATCCTTGCGTGTATCAGTGAGAGGGAGCCCATCATGTCTGACAGGGTGACAGCAGCACTCACTGCT
Organism: Pseudorectes ferrugineus; assembly: GCA_008033365.1. NCBI lineage: Eukaryota > Metazoa > Chordata > Aves > Passeriformes > Pseudorectes > Pseudorectes ferrugineus. The sequence goes on from QWTY01042655.1 coordinate 10,589, forward strand.
GCAAGCCTGCAGTTATTCAGCTCCTCACAGGTTTCTGTATGGACTGTAATTAGGACTTTTGTCTTGGAATCAAAAGGAAACATTTGTCACAGCACAGGGGGTTTTTTTTAAGTCTAAAAATATGTAGAGCACAACAGCCTCAAGCAGTCCTGTAATCCTAAACATCAGCCATGAGTCACGTTACAAAGTGATGCAACACATGGAAAGCAATTGGCTCAATGCATCAGGGATGCACAAATTGAGCTTACAACACTAACACAATCTGCACTCAAAAAAAATAATCTGCTTCAGTCCAGTGTCTTGTCAGAGAGGGAAATTCGGTTCCTAATTAATTAATTCATTGGTTGTAGAGGAAAATATGGTCTTTATGCTTAAAAATATGAAGATACAAATAGCAGACATGGACTTGAAACCCAGCTTTTGCATTCAGCTCTGCCACAAGCTTCCTGTATAAAATTTTGCAAATCACCAAGAACAAATTTAGTGAAACAACCCACTAATGAAAAAGCATCAACTTCTGAGTATCCAAATCAATGCTAAGGTTTTCAGTGGAGCTGTTGCTGCAGTTTGTTGGAATGAGGGGTGCTTGGACTCTGAATACTCACCCTGGCTGTCTGTGCATGCACATACCTGATCACGCTACTTAGCAAGTTGCTTTGGGCCAAAGCAGAATCCATTTGATATTTCACTTCTGCTTACTAACCTGTCAGTAAAGCTATTGCTGTGGTAAGAAATAACACGCAACATTTCTCCCTCTTAACAGCTGTCTAGAAACGATGGTATTATCTCATTCTGAAAAGCAAGAAAATAAATGGGGCACCTGGAACCATAATGAAGTGTGACTTTTATTTTCAGCACACTTAAAATAATGAATGTGTGGAGCTGCACTGGCTACAGCCAGAACTGCTGCATTTGCGTGGCCACTGATTAGATGAACCAGTTTGTTACAGACAGCTAGGCTGTCTGATTGAGATAAATGCCTTTGCTAAGCACAGTCAGACTGCCTCCATTTATTTTTCTGGTGTTGCTATTACCCAGCTAAGAGTACACATTGCTTTACCTGAGCGTTTCTATACTTCATATTTTATACATTACTTTTATTATCTATTCTACTATTTTCAGCCTGAGCTTGGAATTCTTTGGGACTGTGTAGACTGTTTGACTCTATTAATAAAATTTACACTTATCGTGTCTTTTGGATTTTGTATTACAATTTCTCCTTTTTAATTTATAAAACCATTTTTTTTCCTTTAGGAAGGGAGGTGGAACATAAGGCAGGAAATTGAAATATTTGAATTATGACCACTGGCTACCAATCGTGAAGCAGCACTTTTGTTTACAATTCATGCAGAAGGTTCTGTACCTCTGTACCTGTGCCTATTTCACAAAAAGCTTTTATTAACTGCTCATAAGCAAGATAATTTCTTGCTACACACAGGCAAGGCAGAAGATTTCTGGGTCATCATGAGAGAGAAAAGGATTTCTCATATTTGTGAGACATGAAAGAAAATCAGTAACTGCAGCAGACCTTACTTAGGACATTAGATCCAGTCTATCCCATTTTGGTCTCAGACGTAATCCCAGAAATACAGACACAATTGTCCAAGGAGAAGAATCTTGGATCATTTATTAGGTAGGGAACAACCACAAGACTCTGAAATCACCAATATTTCTTTGCACAAAAAAATCTCCATATTGCTTGTTTTGTTGTGCCTCTGCCATTTCACTCCTCAAAACGTTTCTCAGGTATTGGGACCAAAAATAAATCCAAATTGGCATTATTAAAGCTGAGTCACATATTGCTGAATGATAACACGGTAAAGTAGAAGTTATGCTTTTTGACAAGTTGAAGATAAATGGGACCACAGTGGCATTTGGTCCATATTTCTCCAGGGTGATGTCGCTGCAGCTCCTTCCCAAGGGATTGTTGTCACAGATCACATTTGGGCAGTAACTGAAAGCTTAGCTCCAAGTGGCATTACCAAGAATTTTTTCCTGCATTACATTATATCCCCCAAGGTGCAGGAGAACATTACTTGCAAGTTTGATGAGTAGCGTGCATTAGAAAAATGAAGCCATTAAATTCTCATAAGCTTTTCAATTTTTCATGTTGTAATACTCTCGAAATGCTTTTTGTACCCGGGGCATGCACCAGTTACCGCAACAGCAAAACCTGACTCTTCCTATTTAAGTCTCTTCCTAATGTCTCGGGCTCTCTCCTCCCCTATATTTAGAAACATCCTCATTGTGGGACCTTATGGCTCAGGCTGATTTTACTAAAAAGGCACGAGTGGCCCTGACTGAGGAGGACTTGCACTGAGAAAATTACTTGCTTGCTATTTTCTGTAAGTTGCATCTTATTCTGTACCTTGGGCTTTCTGATTTTGCCTTAATATTTTTCACTACAGTTCCAATTTCAGCTCATATTTCTTTTCTCTGTAACTGAATATTGGCATCTAAGATGTCTTTTAGACCAATCTATTGTCCTTCCTATGAACTTATTACAATCAAACCCATTAGTTTTAGACCCTGTCCACACTGAGTTACATTTGTGGATTTCTATCACTCCCTAATGATTGTAGTTCACAGCCTTTCAGACCACCCTTTTCTTTTTGGGCTGGTAAATGCCACTTAGCACAGTCTTTCCACCAGGCAGAATGAAGATTCTATTTTTTGGCTATTTCTGTTGCTTTCAGGCAATTTCTAAGAACCTGAGAAACGTGTTTCAAAACTTTGTAAGACAGGCACAGATTCACTCTTACACAGAATGCCACGAAAACCTCTTGTTTTACACTTGTTTAGCAAAAGAAAAATCTCCAAATACTCCGACTTGTGCCACAAAGTGGGCAAACAGAAATGTACAGAACTGGATTAGCAGATGCCTCTGCCTTCACGTGAACCTGGCTGAGGAACTCAAATGTGTGAGCAGAGATCAATTAGTATACATTTTCCACTCTGTAATCTTCATCTCTCAATTAGTTATCCTTTCCTAATTAAACATAGCTACAAGATGCAGAATCCTCCCCAACACATCACTCAATAAATTAAAAAGATCTTAATATCACAAAAGTGAAGTCATAGACTCAAGAGACTACCACAAGCTACAAATAATCAGGATGGTTGATGTATTAACACTCTTCTGCCTCATCTCTCTCACTAACAAGTCCTGTTTCAGAAAAATAACCAGCTTCCCAGTGCTGCTTACACCTTCTTATGCAGTTTATAGCAGAAGCTTGTCACACTGTCCCTACACGAATAAATTTCAGTTTGTGTTTTATGTACAGAAGAACAGACTTATGAGGGAATAAAAGTAGCTCAGCTTCACAAATTCCAATCTGGTTAAGCCTCCCAAGACATCTTTTTAAAAATCAAACATACGTCATGTCACGTTTTTATTATCAAGGAATTTCTTGTGCTGTCACATTATTCTTTCACCGAGTTTGTTTATTTTTCTCTGAAGGTTTCTCCAGAGCAAAGCAGTATTGATCGATGTAATGTCATTGACCCCGGAATGCAACGTGTTAAATAATTCTCATTGTGCACATTCCATGACAAAACTGATGTGAAAACAATAATAAATGTTCAGCACAGGAGCTGGTTAAATAAAGCCTCTGGAATTTTAGGCTCACATGCTTAATCCTATAACCTAGACTGCCTCTCTTTTTGTTTATACGAGCTTACCATGCAAACGGTTTTACTCGCTATTTGTAATTGAAAAATAAATCTACTTCAGAGCTCTAGAACTCAATTTCAAAATGCAACAGTTCATATTAAAAAGAAAAGAACCCTCAGTATCTCAGACCAGACCAACTGACTGATGTTTGAAAGCCCACAGAGTATTTCAGGCAAGCTTATGAAAATGCACCATCCTTCCGTTTCCTTCGCTCTGCCCTGAGTGCATTTGTTATGCCATGTTTTACTTTCTTATCTTACAGCTTCTGCATTTACATATTCCTGTCACACTCCAAACTCTTCCTTGAAACGTTATTCCTATTAGCATGTTCAAGGAATTCCAGCCTGCAGATTCTGCTCTGCACTTACTGTGCCCAAAGAATGTGAAGCAAAACAAGTGGGACACAGAAACAAGGAAAGTTGATGCTATTTATGATGCCTTATCTTTTACTGGTGGGGGGAATGGCAAATATGACTATAAATCCTAAAAGTCATTACTAAGGCTGCAGTGAACACTGATGCAATGCACACTAATCCCAGCATATATGTTTTGGGAAAGGAAACTTAAAGCTAAGAGTCCTACAGAGCTGACACTCTGCTCTTGCCACAGAGCTCTCTCCAGTTCTGACTGGACCTCAACAAGTGCCCCAGAGCTTAAGAACCATCTCTGGACACACAAGAATCAAGCATGAGAGACAGGAAGAAGCACCTGTGAACTGCTATTCAGGAATAAAGTAATTTTGATTCAGCAAAATAATCTGTAAAGACATGCACCTCTCTACAACCTGCCAGACTTAGTCCCTCAGAAGGCCCCAGAGAGCAAGATGAATGAGAATAAACAAATACCTGCTTCAAAGAGGTGATAACTCAGCTATAAAAATTGTTAAGGATACAAAAAGCACAATAGATGAATACAGATAGGGCAGGCAGAGTAACAGCAAGAAGCAATGAGGAGTAGTTCTCCCGGATAAGTAGGTTAATCACAGTCAAGTTTTTGTAGGCATGAAAAAACCCAGCATTTAAAAAGGGTTTCAGAAGAGGAAAATGAATGAGCAATACAGATGTTCATGTCCAGGACATGCATCTTATGTCTGAGATGACACAGATGGAGTCAAATGTGGGCTGATTTCCTGTCAAATGCGAGGCTACAAAACTCTTTAGTGGCAATATCCTGAAGAGATACAAACCAGGCCAGACTACAGCTGCTGAAGCCAAGGAAATGATGTTGCAGTAACCAAGATGCAGAATCACTGACAGCTTGGATGAAAGCTCAGCAGTGTGCAAAGACAGGAAAAGCTGTCATGCAGACAGAATTAGCAGGATTTTGATAGGCTGGATGGAAAGAGAGAGGAAGAACTGTGAGCTGAAGGGAACACCCAGATTACTCATTCAGTGAGAAAGCAGCACAGCAGCTGGAAGGGGACAATGCAGGAGCCCTTGGGCAGATGAGGAGTTCCAGGTTAGCAATGTTTTGTTTAAGGCCAAGCAGAGATGAGGGGTGTTAGAGGTGCACTGAGATCGTAGGCTGGTCAAAAGCTGATGGATGTTGAGCACAGAAGCAGATTTCCAACACTTCTTACTCTGCTTTATTAATTCCATTAGCTTTGCCTAGACAAGTCCTTAACCATTCCAGAAAGGCTGGGCTTTGCACTGTGAACTGAAGCTGTTTTAGTACTTTAGTTCTCTTGGAGCTGCCTCACTTGACACCGATTGCTCAGCAGATTTCCACAGCTCATTAATATTTCCTGCAAGTTAACTCTCAGCTCAGACTGGTGGTTGTACTTCAGTGTGTCTCCTGTTACAAGGTTTCTACCACTGCCTTTTCACACTTTTCTCTACATGCTGCCCCTCATTTTCAAGATGCTTCCATCTTCCAATAGCTAACAGCAAGAGCTGCAACTTCTGATCCATCCATGAGGAACACTTGGATCCAGCAACAGGAATCTGAAAGACTGAGTGGCAATTCAGAATTCTGTTTTCTGCACCTGTTTCTTCATCCCCACTGCTTTGGAAAAAAACCAGCCACGTGTCAAGTTAACATGAATTATTTCCCTAAACTCATGTTTTCCTGCAGTGGCTCACACACCCCGAGTTAAAAGCCTTGTCAGTCCTTGCTGTTTATCAAGCTTGCCCATAGAAGTACACAACCACAGACACAACCACGGACACAGACACTAATTAACAACATTCCATTGTGCCACAAATGAGAAATGCCAAGAGATCTGCCTGAACCCTGCCCTGCTCCTTACACAGCTCCCACTTCACGAGCACACATGCACACAGACAGCAGGCAGACAACAATATACAGAGATAATGAATGGGTCTCTAGTGTTTCAGATTTACCTACAACCGTGTCCTTCCATCAGAACTTTAAGAGTGTTTTGCTTCTGGCACTAGCATTAGCAATCCCACAATACAGACTGTTAAGAAAAACGTTGCTCAACATTAGAGATAGTTAGAAACAGAGTTAGAAAAATCTGGGTGCTTCCCAGGAGCACTCTGCAAATTACTCATGAACTAGAAGATATTTTACAAACTGTGCATTGCGTAGCTGCTGCCAGTGGGTTACGCAAGTCTCTGAGCAAAAATTAAAAAAACAAAACCAACAAAAAAAAAACCAAACTAAAAATGAATATCCTGATGAAAAAGGGAATGTGTACATCTCATGTATTAGAGACACAAACTGAATTTGAAATAAAGGACATGCATATGGAAAGTGCACATATTTGAGGGGCGGTTGGGGGGAAAGAGTTAAATGCAGATAAACCTCTTACTGGCGAAAATAACATTTGAATTTAATTTTATATCCAGACTATCCGGTTCACAGTCCTTTCATTCCTACTGTGGGAAAATGGGAACTGGAAAAAAAGTCCCACCAAGGAGGCTCTTTTCTTTCCCTCCTTTTTTTTCCTTTTTTTTTTTTTTTTAACTTTAAAAGTCTGTGATGACCTAAAGAAAGTAACAAAATAAATCTGTGTCCAGTATTTTAAACTCAGCTTTCCCTAGGGTCTCAAAACTGCATCTGTTCCATGTGCACTGAATTCAGCAGGAATACATTGTCCAAGATGACAATCAGTCAGTGAGGGACACCAATATACAAAAGTAAATAGCTAGAAAAAGGCATTTAAGAGGTGAATGCATGTAACCTACAGCTACTGCTTGGTAGATTTAACTCCTCTTTCAATGTTTCTAGACTGTATTTATACAGTTTATACTAGAGTAAATTGCCCCAAATACAGTCTATCATTTAGCCTATAAACTAGGGCTTTAAAGGGGCATTTCTACATTCAGCCTGTAATATTACCTTGTAGGCAGCTTGTCTCATAAACTGCTTTGCAGGCTGCTTCCAGATAGCAGGCACTGTAATGACCCATCTCACTTCAGTGTTTTCAAAGTCCGAGCCTCCTTGGTCACTGAGTTCCTAAAGAAAAAAAAAAGGGAAAATAGACGTGAATGCAAAATGATGGGTGTCTACTTTACAGGAAAACATTATTTTCTGTTGGCTCTGGTAACAGCAACCCTCTTTTCAATTTTTTTCCTGTTACATCCATGCTACAAATCAGAATTACCTCCAACCTGCCAAGAATGCTTTACTATGCCAAAAGGTGGGATTAAGGTTGAAGCTTTCTCAAGGAGCCCTATAGAAAAGTTTACTGCTCAACATAGAGTAGAAAATTTGGCTTTTGCAAAAGCAGCAATTTACAGAATATTACAGCACATTTATGTACATTCTTAGCCACTGTGTGGGATTTGCTGTTAGCTGGAAGCATTCACACTTACATTTTGATTAATACAGAGAAAAATATTTGAGGTATCACTGATGAACATTTATGTTTTACAATTTGGATTTTTCAATGACTTCTTTATACACCACTTACCTTTAAATCAAATTTTTATAATGCAGTTAACAAGGGGAAGTTACAGTTAACCCCTTTAAAAAATGACTGATTGGTCCTTCAAAATTTTGCTTTAAGCAAACATTCAAGACTAGTTTAGTACTTTTATTGTCCTTTTTTCCCCCCTTAAAAAAGAGGAAAGTCTGTACTGGATTTGTAAATTAGGTGATATACTGACATGTTTTGGGCAAGGTTCCAAGTAAAATGTCATTACCATATGTCCTATCTAAACCTCCATCCAAACAGAGAAAGGTTCAGAAAGGTAGACAACAGGCCTTTAGAATGTAAAAAAATGTTTCTGCATGTGCTGAGCCAAGGTGTTGTGTTTGTTTAGCTATGCTGCAGTTCAAAAATCCATGCTGGAAAAGTAGTACCATTATACTGCACAAGGCACCACAGACACATTACAGTCCAAAGTAACAGCTCACTTACATGGCTTGTCTAATTAGTTCCAGGATTCACTCACAAATGCCAGGGATTTAGTTATTAACATCAGGAAAAGGATGTAGCCCTGAACAGGCAGCACAGCAAATATATGGGATTTTATCCAACACTCGTATTTGCTAAGACTATCCCCAGACTATGCACAGGTCTGAGTCTGTGACTCTACAATCAACCCCCAAAAAAATGTAGTTCAAGATGCCTTTGACAAGATGAGGCATTTGAGCTGTCGTGGCAGGATGGTTTCTCTGCAGCCATAAGGAATAGACTGGGATCTCAGAGAAAATAAATCAAACCCATTCAAAAAAGTAGGTTAGCTTTTAAGCACAAGGCTATTTTAAACAACACTTGCTTGGATGAATACTCTGATTTGACCCAGGAATTGCTCTGCTTACATTGACATTATAGTGGCACGTTGGAAGCCAGTGTTTACTTAACTCACAATTGACTGTTTACACGGGATTTAAAATCTCAAAACCTGTTTACTGGGGACATGTATTCCACTGGAGAATAAGGAAAACAATCTTGTGATCCAAGAAGAACGCTGCAAGAAATGAGCATTGCAACGTTTCAAATCAGAAATGGAAAATTATACGCTTTTAAACTTTCTTGTCAAATCAACCTTTTGTTCCATTAAAAATACAGTAGAAAATACCTAAGCCAGTAAAAAGCTATTCAGAGCTCTGCATCACAGTGATGCTATTAGTGAATCAAGCTTGACCTGTACAAGGGGAAATTACTTCAGGCTATTGTGAGCTCTCCAGAGTCCACAGCCTGCCCAGAATTCCTACACCTGCCTTGCTTTGTTTACATCAAATACTACTTAGGTCAAAGCTTGGCAAGGTTAAAAATATTAAGCTCATATTTATACTAGTTATAAATACAGCAAATCTTGATAAGGAAGCATTACCCCACCTTTAATGCCTGTTCCTTGAAGAATTGCAGAGCATAAGCAAATATCTCAAGTGCTTTGACTTTTTTGCCATTTGCAGCTGTCAGGTCTGTCTCCATGGAAAGATTCTACATGAAAGAAAATAACTGGAAGTTATTAAAAGAAAAAGGCAAACATCAAATTAATTCCCACTGCTTGAGGACAGGGAACTCTTCATTATTCACCTGGTTAGGAAAAAGTGACAAAACTATTCTGAAGAGGATTTAACTCATCACTTGAATTTCCTGGAGCATGACATTTTGCTGCTTATTTTAGACTTTGTTTTTAAACACTTACCATGCCTACAGATAACTGCAGGCAGAGAGAGAAATATAGACTAAATATTAAATAATTGCAATAGATGTATCTGTAAATAATTGCAACAAAGCTGCACATGCAAGATATTTAATCCAAGTTAAGAGTTAAAAGAATAGAATTTTGGTTTCCCATCAACACATGAAACCAGAAAGCACCTCAAAACAGAAAGTATTGGCCGATTACCAAAACTCTAGAATGGATTAAAGACAAAAATACAATCAGTAGGAATAATGTCAAATTAACAGCCTGATTGGCACCTGCAGTTCTGGCAACAAAGTTCTGGGTGAATTTGCTCCGCCGCTCTAGAGCTCAGTATGGCTCTTATATCCCATTTCTGCTGGCCAGATTTACTGACCAAACCAACCTCATGCAGACTCCCCAGACAGGACATGAAGATCTAAGCAAAGCAGATACTGAACTTTTAAGATCTACAAGGAAGGCTGGCAAGATACAGTTGCCAAATGCAGTGAGAAACAATATGAATCATAATGCTAACTGTAGAGATTAATTTATTCAATTTACTCTCTAAACTTAGAGATGCTTCACTTCTAGTTGACGATTTTCAGGCAAAAATCTAGTACTGTTCAGAGGAAAACAACTTGAGCAGCAAACACAGTTTGGGTATTACTTACACCAGTGGTATGTAGCTTCATCTTAAACTTTTCAAAATACAACCAGTGCTTTGATTCAGTGGGATCCAAGTCATGGTAGAAGTCTCTTGCTGCATAGCCAAAGCTATGGAACTTTCTCTCTGGTGTCAGGAGGATGGTGGTTGGTGTCTTCTGATTGGAAACTCCTGGATCTCCACCTTCCCATCGTCTGGCCAAAGAGTGAAACAGCTCCATTAAGTGATGCTCAATTTTAGAGCAGCAGAAAATAACAAGTGTATCATGAGAGAAAACAACGTGTTGGCGAATTGCACAGATTGCTTTTCCCTCCAAAGATACTAATTTCAAACCTTATAGTATCAAAATCAAGGGGTTTTATTCCCACCTAAGTAAAAAGGGCTGCCACTTTCATTTCAGGTAATCCAGTATATTTTTGCAGTTAGTTTATAATTCTTAAGGATATATCACACTCAGGTAAGAACACAGATTCCCTGAAATAAGCCATACACAATTAAAGAAACAGTTTTGTACTTAAAATTTCTACCTAAGCCAACACATGTAATAAATATTGTAGAGAA
>QWTY01042656.1:0-26408 GCA_008033365.1 Pseudorectes ferrugineus
GGCAACAAGGCCTTCATTTTATAAGGTTTTACCTATGTGCAACAGGGATCCACAGGGGATGCAGAGACCCATCCACAGCCCATGGGGATCCACTGGGGATGCAGAGATCCACCCACAGCCCATGAGGGAAACCCGTGCTGGAGCAGGTGGGTGCCCAAAGGAGGCTGTGACCCTGTGGGAGGCCTGTGCTGGAACAGGCTCCTGGCAGGGACCTGCGAATGTGTGAAGAGAGGAGCCCACACTAAAATAGGAGAAGGACCCCATTCCCTGTGTCCCTGTGCCTCTGAGGGGGAGCAGGTAGAGCTGGGAAGGAGGGAGGGGTGAGGGGAAGGTGTTTTTAAGGTCTGATTTTACTTCTCATTATAGTGCTCTGATTTTGTTAGTAAAAAATTCAATTAATGTCTTTAATTTGAGTCTCTTTTGCCCGTGACAGTTTGGTGGGTGATCTCTCTCTGTCCTTATCTCAACTTATGAACTCTCAGTTATACTTTCCCTCTCCGTCCAGCTGTGGAGGGGAGTGATGTGTGTCTGGCTTTGGTGTGTGTCTGGCATCCAGCCAGGGTCAACCCACTACAGATTGTAACTGGTGGCCGTGCACAGAAATGTGCACACTGTAAGGACACTGGAGCTTTGGAACAGAGCCATATGACTTAATCTTTGACAAAAAGAGGCCAACACTAAAGCTCAGTTTATAAATAAAGTTGATATAACGTTAATGGTGGTTTAATCTCACAGAGTTGTAGCTACCACTTTCAAGTTGTTTTTCTACTCACGAAAGTGTGGAGAGCTGTGCAGAAGAGCGTGTATGTACACACCAGTGTTACTGCTGGGGCAGGTGGTCGATAGTAGTGCTTTTTGGGCTTTGTTCTCCAAGTTACACTGGAACAAAGGGTAATGTGTAGGCTGGAAGGAAAAGGAAACCCTAAGATTAAAGGCTTTTGTTGTTGTTGTTGTGTTAGGGTATTTTTCTGACTTCCTCTTAAAGGCATATGTATCCATGAATTTTGAGACATACTCCCTTATCCCACTGCAAGTATCAGATACTGGTGCTGGTCTTTGGCTTCACACTGTAGAGGCCACAGTTTATACTGTTGATTGCTGTCTTGAAACTTTTTTCTTGTTTCATGGTTTTTGTGGCAATTACTTTTTCTGTTGTATTGGGAAATCTCTCTTATAAGTAAATATTTACGTGCGTGGAAAGCTGCAGGAAATGCTGTTACTAAGAACTTGATTTGATAAACCTTGAGGAATGCATCTGTGATCCTCCATAGTGCCGAATTTGCTTGGCAAAACTTTATTTGTAGAGATAACGTGCCAGTAGAAGGGAAGAGAACGAAATAGCTCCTTTGTTAGAAGCTTCACCAAATTTCCAGGTTTAGAGTTTAAATCAAAATGATTTACTTAAAGGTGAAGTTATTTTTCTATTTATTTGTTTAGATGAAAAATATTGAAGTCCTCTGTGATTTCCAAAGGTTCTTTTATCTGTAAAATCTGTAGTTACCATTGCAGCCCCAGAATCCATGACTGTGATAGATGTTTTATGTTTTCTTTGAAACTTGTTTTAGTAAATAAATACAATTCGTATAGGAGAGAGATTTTAAGAATCTAGGAGGATGGTTACTTGTTCTTTTATTATTCTGGGGTTTTACTGCTTACAGAATTTGAGGGAAATTATGTAGGAATATAGTGGCTGTTAACACTAAAGAAAAAAGGGAAAATAATTTGGATATGGGATGAGAGAGAAGATTTTTCTGAAAAGATTATGCTGTTGTTTGTTTTGATGGCATTAACCTCTCCTTTGATAATATTTTCTTTGTGTTCAAGTTTCTTAGTGGCAGATGTTCTTTCCTTCACTGTCTCACTGAAGCAAGATTTATTGTTCAGTTAATCACACTTTTCACAGGGAAAAGAGTGTTCTAAGAAACACCGTGTCACAGACTCGTACATTATTCGGATGTAGCCTTTTTCAGCTTATATGCATTATCGCTCGTGGGTAATAATTTAGTTTTGATTCACAGTTTTTTGTGTGGGGCAGGGTTTAAGCATTCTTCTAAATTCTTGAATCCTTGCGAGTGTAGTAATTCCAGAAAAAGCCTTTTTGTCTTAGAAGTGTAGATACATGTGACAGTGTTGATGAAAAAATGGTGAGAACTCCATTAATGCCATGTTTTTATCAAAAATTTTGATAAATCTGTTAAATTTGGTGTTTTAAAAAATTCTTTTTAAAGTTAGAAATAGCAGAGGTCAAGGCTAAGCAAATGCTGGCTTTACTGGCTAAATGTTTGCTTCAAAATGTAATTCAACCCCTTTTGTTTAACAGTTGTTGCTTTCCTCCAGTCTGAGCTGCAGTTGGTCACAGGGAATGGAAGGGTCTTGGCAGGTTTGCTGCATGAACAATATGTGGTGGTTGCTGTTGGTAGTATTTGATGGCAAAATTAAAGAAATCAAACCGAATGTAGTTTGAATTTGTATTAATCGAGGCTGCTTTTGCACTTTTAGGTCTGATTTTAATTGCAGCGCTGGGCAACAATTAAAATTACGTTGGTCACAACACTGTAAACAGGAGAGTGTGTTTGTAGGTGATAGTGATAACATAGGCAATGTTCGTAGTCTTTGTCTTCCTTCTTTGTGGTTTTGTGAGGTTTTTGTCTCTCCTTTACTGTTCTGCCTGTTCCTTGGAGACAATTTGTTTCAGTCATTGCCGATGAGGAAAGGAACAAGAGGGAAATCAGGGTGGGGTGGAGCCTTGGAGTAATAGGAGTTTCTATAGCAGGAGGAAAAAACCCCAACCAACCAAAAAACAGTGTTGTGGCAAATCAGGGAGGAGGGAAAGCTTTAAGATGGTTTTGTAAACACAGAAACATAGGCCACTTGTAACAAACCTTAAGTGTCAGAGTCACAGTTCTGTCCTTGCTTTCAGTATTGCTTTGTGGGAATTGAAAGAAAGAAAAGTAAAAATGGTCTTGTTGTGGAGGCTTTACTGATGTACCTGTTCTCACAAAGGCACCTTTTTCTTCTGGTTAGTAGAAATCTTCAGTTTAGCAATAGTTCCATACACTGGCTTCCAGTAATGCATTTTTTTAAACCTCTGAACAAAGGAATGGCAAAAACCTGAAGGGGGCAGAATCTGAAAGCAAAAAAAAAAAGTTATTACTTGGTAAGAATAAACAAAAGGCTGTTACTTATTGTAAGCACCCTCTGTTCTAGCCAGGGTTGTCTGCATGGTTCTCCCATGTTGATCACAGCTACAGAAAATTTAAAAATTGGCAGCAGGGAAAGCTGAGTGTTAAATTTCCTGTAGCATGTCTTTTAGTGTTTCTTACATCCCAACTCGTAACTATCTCTGCTGTAGCTGTGGCAGCAAACTCTGCCAGTTCTGAGCAGGCAGCTGTGGCTGGTGTTTTCCAGCTGTTCTGGATTGAGGCAGTGCCAGAAATGACGGAAACAGATGTGCTGGTTCTTGGTTTCTGTTGGAATTTGTAAGCTGGTGCCTTTAGTTGTGCTGGAATTCCCAGCAGTTTGCCTGCTGAGCTGTGAAAGGTGGTGGCAGTGGAGTAGCTGGCACACATTTGCTTCCAGCGTGTGCTGCGGGGGGGCTGCACCTTCCAGTAGGAGAGGAAGTATTTATCATTATGGTTGCTAAATCGGACAAAACCTGCTAGAGCTTTATAAGTAAATCGATTCATCTCTTCATCTTGTGTTCTTTCTTGGCTTTTTGAGCTTCAGTTTATTTCCCTCGTGAGTTTATTTGCTGTTGGTATACAATTCCGCGTTTGGAACATGTTCTGGTTTGTTACTTTTCTGCGATTTCCTTTGTTTCTTTCACCTTTCTCCTTTACTTGTAGCTGTTATTCCCTAGTTTCTTCATGCTAGCAAAACACTTTTTCTAGAATGAACTCATAACCTTGTTTTTACTTGTAGACTTCCATTGTTACACACTTTTGAAATAATGTACTTTGTAAGAGTCACAAAATGGATGTCAAATTTAAGTCAGAAGTTATAAAGTTCTGTGAAGAATTGCTTGTATGAGACTTGCAGGATGCAAACTTCAGCTTCTATAAAGAGTGGTGGCTTCCTACCCTCAACCCACTGTAAAGTACCCAGCAGATGTACTCATCTGGAGAAAAATATGGGGATATATTGTCTGTTCTCTGGCATCTAGGGAAGTGGTCTTCAAACCTTTTTGATTGCACAAGCTGTCAGTTAAAAAAAAAGAGGTGATCATTCACCCCCAATAAATGTATACTATTATTTATAAATTATATATGTGTTTCTGTGTTAGTATATCATACTATAAAAAATACAAAAATAGAAATAAAAAGGGTTAAATATAAAACAAAAACTATTTAGAATTTTTATTTTATTTTTAGTAATGATACAAAACGTATTTTCTCTCCGTGTTCCAGAGGAATGTCTTGCTTGGGTGCACATACCTCTCTTTGGATGCACTGAGAGACTCTGTGAGAATTATTTACATTCTTTCTAGTTTTCTTAGCTTAGGAAGCTGCAATTTTCAGAAGCTCAAATACAGTGTGTTATTGTACATTATTTACTCATTGTGGATATATATCTCTATGTATATTTAGAAATATTTCTGTTCAGTGTAAGTGGCAAGGAAAAATTCTATAATTGTTTGTACTTCTTTATAATTGGAAGGGCTTTACTACACCAGTGATTTCCCTTGCCAAATTGAAATAAATATAATAATTCATAAAATCATTAGTAAAATAAATGTTTAAATGAAGCATCCTAAAATGTTTTCTTGTTGAATTATAATGGCTGTCTTTGCACACCAGCTTGGTTGAAAGCAAACATATATTTGGTAATATTTTACATTTAAGTAACTAAAGAAAAAGCAGGCTGTTAATTTTTTCAGATGCTGAATACTAAGCTCATTAGAAAATGTGATTTGATTGCAAGAAAGCCTGTGCAAATTGCTTCAGGTAATTGTTCTTTGTTTTTTTTAGGTGTCTCTAAATGTGTTATCAGGGTTGAAGTTTTTTTCTGTCACTATCCATTGGCAGAGAAGACTCTTCTCTGGCAGTGGGAATCAGTTCCCTTTGGTCTTTTTAACCTACCTGTCTAACTTCTGTGTGGATCCTTATTTTTAAGTATATGTAAACTGAGCTGTATTTGCTCAGGCATGGTGTCAGTGGTGGGCAGTGTTGGTTTTTCTTCTGATTTAGCCTGTGGGCAGAAAACAATTGGTTAGAGTGTAAATGTCCTGACTGATGGAAGTGGGTGCAAGCAGGATATTCCCTGTAAAGCCATCCTGACTGTAGGGTTTGTTCCCCACTCTGGACTTGTTGTTGATTAATGTGGTATTAGAAATGTTATCTTTTGGGCTCCTTCCTTCAGGAGAGGGTTTAAGATAGGACGTGAGGAAGACCTGTGCAGCTTGGTGACTGAGGTGTGGTTCTCTCAGCGTACAGCAGACTGGGTTGGTTTGCTGATGGGTGATATTTCCAGAACTGACAGAAAGGTATCTTGTTTGCTGAAGATTAAAAAAAAAAATCTATTATTATTTCAAGCACAAACATTAGATAACTTTCAGATATGTAGCTAGGGAGGGAAGTGCTGGAATAATGAAATGGACACTTGGTACAGTGCTTTGCTATGTATGTTTCACGTATTTGAGTTTAAATTCAGAGTAATGTAACTCCAGCAGACTTTCTACTGGATGTCATAAAATGACAGATTTCTGATTTTTAAAATGTCAAAACCATAAATCATTAGTTTGCTAAGATTGCACTAGCAAGCTATTAAAGAACATGGCAGTATTTACTGTAGATAAATGCAAATTTAAAAAGGTTCTCTGTATCATGGTTTAAATGATTTATTTGCTTTCAATGCACGTATGAATCTGATGTGATGTAAAGATTTAGGATATTTCATTTCCTGTGTGGAGCTACAAATTTGCATGTTATTAGACGATCTCTCAGAGTCATATCGTCCTTGTATGTCTTAAACAGTATCATAGGTTAAGGTACACTGAAAAAAGGTAATTAAAACAAAAGGAGGATTTAATGCTGTTAATACAGGTACTGGAAAGATGGGAATTTCAGCTGGATTTAGATATAGTCTGTGGTAATATCTGTTGAAATATATAATACAAGTCAAACAAGGAAAACTACCACATGTTGTAAATACACCTTTAGCCACTGTTTGGAGAGTGTTGAAATTTAGTCTTGAAATTGTTTGATTTGCAAAAAGTCAACTTGGTAGTTCTTTGTTTCCTCAGGGGTTTGAAATAAAGCTCGGTGGTGCAGCCTCCTCAGGAGCAAAGGGCCTCTATGCTCGCTGTTCTGTGTCGGACGAAAGCTGGTAGGGAATCAGTTTTATCCTGTCTCCTGTTTTCCTACCTGAACTTTTCCAATGGCTGCAGGTTTGCTGGGTGTTATCCACTGTTTGGTCAGTGCCACTGTGGGTCCCTGGGGCCCTGGTACTTGTGGTTTGTGTTCGTGGCAATCCTTTGTATATCAGCTGTCCCACCTCTTGATGGGTCAGTAAAGATCGGGAGAAGGGAGAAATTCCTTATACTGGACTTGTTTATGCCTTTCACCTTTGGAATCTGTTGTTGGATTTCTGGAAGAGAAGACAGAGGCACTATGCACGATGATGTTACAGAATCATAGAATGGCTTGGTTGGAAGGCACCTTAAAGATCATCTAGTATGGAATGCTGTAGCTGTTTTGAGTTCAAGCATGGTGTTTCTAATTTGAACTGTTTGTACTAAGATCCCTTTTTGAATGGATACCAAACTGATAAAATAAATAGAATTTTTTTTCCTGTTTGTTTCTGTAGGATAGAATTTAACTTTGCTGATCATTTCACTTAAAACTGGGATTGCTCCCTTTATATTATAGATACTGAATTTTGGGTTTTGGTATGTACTTGAAAAAATATTTAATGGCTCTTTCTAGAGTAGATTAAACACAAAAAGTATAAAATTTGAAATTCATAGAGTTGTTTCCCCAGCCCCCATGTTCAAAAACGTTGTTTAGAGCTAATTCTTCCTTGCATTGCTCTGTTTTCACTGGGCCTTCAGCTGTACGCTACAAACTGAACTAATCATGTTAGTGAACTAATTTGACATAAAAATGCTTGCGAGTAGAGTGAAAATACTAGATTATTAGCTAGGGTAAATAAAGGATCATTGATTATAGCGTAATTGTATTTTAAAATTGTTTATTCCCCCCCCCCCCATTCTGTTGGTACGGAGAAACCCATACACCAGAAGGGTGCTTCAAATGTATTGCAACTACATGGTCAAGAATTTTGCTTTTTTGCATTTGTTATTTTTGCTGAGAGAGTAATTTTCATGTATGCATAGCTAAGTGCATTTTTAAAGAAAAGTTTTAAGGAACTGGTTTATGTGTCAGATGAACTGGGTAGCAGATACTTGCCAGCAATTTCCTGGGTAAGCTGGGTAACTTCTGTAGTTAGCTTTTGCGAAGTTGATGAAATTTGTTTTATAGAAGCCGGTGCTTAAATGTCAACTCTTCTGCTACTTTGAAGTTTTATCCTGTCTTATTTCCTCAAGATACAGCTTTTTTTTCTTCATTGTGGTGAAGCATGCTGATATGAGCAGCTGATAGAGGTGTGCAGAGGAGGAAGAGAATGATACAGTGCTGAGACACTGTATTAAAAATGTGTAATTCTGGGTTAATGGTTTCAAATACAACATTAGGTGGCAGCAGTAGACTCTTAACACCTTGTGGGTGCCTGTTGAATTTACATTTAGGCAGTTTTCCAAACGAGAGACAGACTTGAAGAAATTCTATTTTAATGCAAAGCATTTTTATTACATCCCTTTGAAGGGAAGCAATGAGAATGATTTTTCCCTGAATGATCCAGCTCTGATCATAGTTAATAACAGTGTTGAACAGAATCCCACAGAAGCGTCAAGGTTAAAGTGGGTGCAATGCTGTTGTGCAATGCCACTTTTGATATGCCTGGTTTAAAATGGACTTCTCATTTGCCAGGTAGATGAAGTTGTAGGCTTTGTTATGAATTTGGCAATAGGAGAGAAAGCAGCTAACTAAGGAGAATTTTTTTTTTCTTCCTTTCTTACCATCCTTTTTCCTTTAGAAAGTAGAGTAGATTAGTACTATTAGTATTCTTTTTTTGTAATGCATCTGTAGGGTAGTGCTGGATGGGGGAGATTGGCGACTTCAGCCTGAGGTATCAGCAGGAAAAGTTTGCGATTTTCTGCAAAAAATACCTGTTTGCTCTTTGATGTGGTTGTTCTGGTTTTTTTTGTTTGTTTGGGTTTTTTGGGTCGTTTCTGGTTTTGTTTGAAAATGGGAGAAAACAAGTCCAAAGTTGGAGCAAGACTCAAGAGAATGCTTATGAAGAGACTGGAGCAGAATCTTTCCTTCTGTGAGAGTCACTGATCACTTGCACGTTCACGGTCTCACTTAGGTTAAACTTTGAGCCAAGGTAGCAAATGACCTTAAATCATCTGTGTCTTGCAGGAAGGTACAACCTCACCTTTCTTGAGTGGGTCTTCCCACAGTTCTTTGTGTTTTCTCTAGTTTTTCTAGTGCATTATGGTTTATAGAACAGCAATATAATGAAGAAAAAAGTTGACATCCAGGCTTTTTCTGCCCCTTTCTTGCCCTCCCTATTAACGTCTCTGGGCCTGAGCCCTGTTTCACTGACTTGACATTCATGCTGATGTCACTATTTGATGTACTTATCCAAACTATTGACAGGCTTTCCTGCCAAATCTTCTTAGGACTCAGATTTTAGTGTTCTCACCTCCAGGTGTTGTGTTAGTGATGGAAAAGACTGCATGGAAAGTGGGAGGTGAGGGGCAGAGAATGGACTGCTGCAAATTAGTATGTCTGAGTTACTCTCTTTCCCCACGTTTTTCCTCTTCTGTTCTGTAGAAGCCTTTCCAAATCACAACTATCTTTTTATCATATCTGGGTTTGTATCGTGGTGCTGACTTTTCCTATTTATTGTGTGCCCTTAGGGAATTTGACCAACTTGGAATCACCCATGATCCTATGAGACTCTTACCCTAAAGAGATTTTAATTCTTACGCTCCCCATATCTTTGGCATTTATTTTTGGTGATCAGTAAATTTCAATCAGTTAAATTCAATGAGTTTCTGAGTAAGTGAAATATATTTCTGAGTATGTGAAAGGGGATGGAATCAGGGAGGTGGTTTATTTCTTTGGTGGAAGATAAGAACAAACATAGGCAAAGAATATTATAAACGCCCAGCTTTGCAGGTTCTTATTAAGCATAAACTTTTACAATTTTCACTGAGATTGAACAAGCCTATTTGACTGCATTTTTTTTCATCATGGGATAGACATTCATACTCCTTGTTTTAGACGTACTAAAGAAACAATTCTGATATTACAAAATCATCATCTTGAGGAAAAGAGAAGTCACAGTTTGGTTAATAGTCCTTCATCCTGGCTTTGGGGAACAAAGCAAGTACTTGGTGTGTGGGTTATCTTATAACCAGAAGGATGATGAAGCTCTTGAGAAGTGAAGACTTCTTTGGAGATTTGAGATAAAAATACGAAGATCCAGCCCTGTAGTTCTCCCAAGTATAGCCAGTTTGGCTTTTCCAGGAGGAATTCTGATTTTGGACTTGGTTTCTTCTTTTTGTGCTATAGGTCATTGAAAAAATTTTTCTCGGGTTGTCTTGCAAGCTTTCTAAATATTTTATATCTGTTAGTGGGAGAAATAATTTAAATTAGATTAATAATCTAGATCATGTTCTTTCAGGAAAGTGGAGCTTGACTGTTTATTCTGAGCTATTTTCTGCATGCAGTAGTTTGGTAGATGCTCACCCAAACAGTGAACCATCTCTTTCATATCTCACATCACTTCATTGCAAAGAAAGGTTAAGTGTGTTTAAATTGTCCTTTTTGGTTTTATTTAGAAGTGTTGTAGTGCTATTTTATACTAAAAATTAGTGCTACTATGTTGACTTCTCATTAGTTTAATTTTCTAAGGGGGGTAAAAAATACACTCTCTGCATATGTATTCCAAAATGGCTGTATTCTCCCTGTTCTCAATCAGCTAAATGTAGAACCATTTTACTGAGAAGCTTGAGCTATTGGTTTAGTTTGTAAGTATTTTTGAAGGTGGATATAACTGGCAAAATCTAAAATTTGTGAGGATGTATTTGAATGCTGCCCTTTAAAACCATTGCTGTAAGCTTGTACTTAATTCTACATGCTGAAGAAAGA
This sequence comes from Pseudorectes ferrugineus, assembly GCA_008033365.1. Classification (NCBI taxonomy): domain Eukaryota; kingdom Metazoa; phylum Chordata; class Aves; order Passeriformes; genus Pseudorectes; species Pseudorectes ferrugineus. The sequence goes on from QWTY01042656.1 coordinate 10,218, forward strand.
AAACGCTATGCCACCCTGTAGGTTGCTATAAAGATTGTTTATGCAGCTCAGCATAGGACTTAAAATACGTTGAATTGGAGAATTTTGAAAAATGTAGTGTGCGACACAGGAGACCAAATCATGCTAAAGTGCAAGGAAAGACTATACATCAGTTCAAAGGCTACATTATTCAAAAAAATACAACCATAAAAAAGGTAATAAGATTACATTCTCACACTTCATGGCTAGTAAGGTGCATTAAGCTGCTCAGATATTCATAACTTACTGTGACATTTGGGAAGATTACATTTTGCTGTGCACAGCCATTACTGCAGCTCAGATAATAACTAGCCAATGCATGGACCTGGATTATGATCCCTGTCATTGGAAACAAATTTGTGTTTTGAAGGTTGATCAGTTTCAAATCACTATTAGAAAGGGTTAACGTGACATAGTGTGGGTGTGTGTGTGCCTGTGTGTATCTAATGGGTGTGCATACATATTGTACATCAGCTGCACCCTGCCTTGGGTATTCTGCTTTCCCTGGCAATTTTTTTTTGTCCTCACTTCCCTCACAGGAAGTGTTAAAATGATAATTATTTTTTTACCATAGCGTATTATTCCTAGAAGGTGCTTGCTGAAATGCTTGTGTTTGCAGATTAGATTGGAAACCTAATTTGACAGCTTCGTGGATGGGTGGGTTCTGATAATAGTGTATGTAGCCAAAAATGAAAGATTGGTGGTGTAGACTATAGGGTGAAGGTAAGGTCACTTCCAGTAGCTGTATATGGTTTTGGTGTGATAATTGATGGTTGGCTGATAGTTAAAACCAAATGCAGAAAGAGTTGAATTTCTTGTTAAGAATTAGCAGGTGGTTTGTGGCCAGAGTTTAACCTTCAGCTGTTCTGTCTCTACACAGAATACAGTGTTTTCTTTGTTTCTTACCTTAATTTTAAGAAGAGCAGCTTCTTGAGGAATACCTCAGTTTTGTAGAGGATAAATTCAGTGTGAAATGGGGTATGACACCTCATTTCTGATTATGTATTTTACATTTTCAAATGCTCTGTTGAGGGTTTTTTTTAAGGGGGGGGTATATTTTTTTCTTTGCATTTGTTTTGAGATAATTCTGTGTTTAATTCATTCTGCCCAGCATTCCCCCTGGAATTCTACCCTACAGAGCTTTCTTGAGGTAGGCCTCTGCTCCATCTTTTGGAAGGGGAGAACTAAGGCTTGGAGAGTGGTAATGATTTGATAGATTTGTTTGAGTTGACAGCATGCGTTGATATAGAGAAGCTGGGAATATAACTCAAGTCACCTCATTCAGTTCTTGCTGTTTCCCGAGATATTATGGAAGCATCTGATAGTAAATTGCATAATTATTTTTCATGACCCAGAGGGGAGAAAATGGAAAAGTGTAAATTACTGTTTAGAAATTGTTGCCATGAGACATTGTCTATTCTGTCATAAAAGCAGTAACTTTCTCTGCTTCCTGTGGTGTTTGGCATTGTTGATTTATGCCCAGAAGTCCAAAGATTGCTTCTTCAAAGTGACAAGGTTTAGACACTTGAGGAAAATGTATGGTAATTTCAGTGGTTAATGAAGAGCGTATATTCTGTTCCATGGGTGAGTTGATCTTTGGATCCTGACTAGCTGAGAGAAGCTGTTGGAGCTAATATGGAAGCAAGTTAGTATATGGATTTTGGGGCAGTTTTGACATGGTGTGACTTCAGCAGGTGACAGTACTGAAGCTGTTAATGGTCAAAGCCTGTGAAAGGAACATGTAGGACAGAAATAATGACACAAACTTGTAGAAGTTAGGAGGAGCTGAAATGTTTCTGGTCATGAGTCCATTTTGATAATTTGAGTCAACGCTATCTGAATTCCTGTTTGTATGCTGGTATATAATGGGTATTTTGGTAAGCATGGCATGTTTTTAAGGTTAATACAGATCTAAAGTCCAAGAGAACTTTAAAAAGTGGATGGAGGGAGTTCGTATAAAGGAGTTTGCCTTCAGCTGGAATTTTTGTTTTATTTAGTACACAAGTGAGAGTGGAGCAGGTTATTTCCCTCCCCACTCCACCTCCTCTGCACAGGCATATGTGTTTACTCAGTGTATGTTCAAACAAAACTTGCCTCTAGGAGACCTGAAATATTACAGGATTTAAGTGTGTGGCCAAATCACAGTCAAAGGCTTGGAACAGTGCTGCTGTTCCACATTCCTGCAAATACGGAAAGCCTTTGCTTCCTTTGAGTACCTGGGACTGCTAATGAACCTGGCAGGTAATTCTTAACCAGCTTTAGTCAGTGTCTCAGGAATGTCTCTTAAGTGTTCGTAAGTGGCAGTATTTCTGATGTGCATCAGCTCCTTTTGGCTGGAATTGCCCTCTTAATGGAGATTTGTTAAGCACATGTGAAGGAAAGCTTTTAGGGTCGCTCCGGGCCATTTAAGATACCTTGGCTGCTTTGGTGTGCTCACGTGTTTTAGAACACTCACTTGATGTCTTCACTTTTCAGCTCAACTTGGGACATCTGCATCCTAAACTACCCAAGTGTTCTGCAGCAATTGTCTGATAGTAGGTGACACTTCAAGAGTACTTTTGTTACTCAACAGAACTTGAAACAGAAGAAAAATAAGATGATACATTGATATTGGTCTCATTATTTTTTTCCCCTTTGATCATTTTCTTCTCACAGAATGAATGACTTTAGGCATGAAATAATACTTTGATACAGTTGCCTTAAGCTTTTCTTTTTTGAAATATTTTTTCTCTGAAAGCTCGTCGGGGGCCAGTTTGACTTGGAAATGAACTTTATCATCCAAGAAGGAGAGGGCATCACCTGCATGGTGGACTTACTGGATAAGTGTGACATCACCTGCCAGGCTGAGGTTTGGAGCATGTTCACAGCAATCCTGAAGAAAAGTATACGCAATCTCCAGGCCTGCACGGAAGTGGGGCTCGTGGAACAAGTGCTCAAGAGGATCGATAGAGCTGACAACATGATTGCAGGTACAGCTTCTCCCAGTGTGGGACCCAAACTGTGCTGCTTCTACGCAAAATCTCCTGGACACAGTTATTAATTAGATGATAAAGATTTGATACTGCATTTTATTAAGCACTTACATTGCTGTCCTTTTTCCTTTTCAGATCTCTTAGTGGACATGCTGGGTGTGTTGGCTAGCTATAACCTGACAGTTCGAGAGCTGAAGTTATTCTTCAGCAAGCTGCAAGGAGAAAAAGGGAGATGGGTAAAAGAAAACACAAAACTGAAACCATTTTTGTCGTGTTGCTTTTATTTTTCCTAATTTTCACAAGTTAAGACTGTTGCATAAACTCCATGATAAACAAATTTTCAACGTACCAAAAAATACAGGAAGCTTTCTTGTTTTATATAAAGAATCTTTTTACCTGAAAGCAATTAAAATACAGAGAGTAGAATAGTGATGAAGTGTAATTTCTTCCTGAACCTGTGGGCTCTGTTGGTCTTTTTGAACATCTGGGAATAATAAGGTGACTCTTGAGTGTTTTTATGCACACGATTTAATTTTTTTGATTCCAGCTATGTGAAATTGAAGGAAAAAGGCTTAAAATTTTTTTAAGTCACAAGAGAGAAATACATAAAAAATGCCTACAATAGGCAGTTCCGTCTGCTCCCATTTTCAATTGCTGTACTTTACCTGAAGATTAAAAAAATTTATCCAGTTAGGGAAGTGAGAATTCTGGCAGAAACTGAACTGAAGGAAATAAGTCCCAATGAAAAATTGTATCATTTTTCTCGTTCCTGTGTGGAATAGAAAGGGACATTTTTACAGCTGAGAAACCACCTTCCCTAAAGTAAAAATGTGTATGTTGTAGAGGCCACCTCATAAAGTTTTCTTCAACACACAATTGTTGTTTCACTGGACTTGGGAGCTATTTTAACAATCATTTTACCTGCTTTGAATTTTAATTCAGCTCCTGTTATTTCTAAATACTCTGCCTAGTGGAGAGGAAAGGTAGAAGTGTCTCTGTTGACTTCAAATAATTTTAAAAAAGAGTATACCATATAAAAGCAAGTATACACACATAATACAGCAAATTTTAAAAGGCCCTTTGAAATAAATAATTTTGGAGATCTTAACCTGCTTAAATAAAAATACTCTAAACTTCATAATGGTTTAAACTTAGTAATTGAACATAGAGAGTATATTTAACTGTAGGTGAATTAAAGTTGTCTCTGTAACATTAACTTTTTCATTTCCTGTCTCCCTGCTATTTGCAGTTAATTTCCTTTCCTTATTAAAGACCAAATACAGGGGAAAGCAAGAGAAAAATGCCACAGTTGGATTGCCAAGGAGTTGTACAACTCCATAAATCTTAAAATCAGCAGACCTGTAAAGATACCAAGTATTTTGCTACAACACAAATTACCTGGTCAAATTCTATAGCACTGCAGACATCTAAGCAGTTCTCAGCATTTCGTCCTCATTTTTAACTCAGATTCTTGAAGCACCCCTTAGATGATCGCACTTTTGGTACATTTGAAATACTTGTAATGGATCATGCAATGCTTAGTTTTCCGAGGGTAACTGTTTACAACAGGGGGAAAAAGGGCACTTTCAGGAAAATACCAGGATTATAAAATTGTAGTTTAAAAATAGATCTGCCAAAAAGATATGGTGTGGTGAAAGACAACACGCAAAATTGTCCTGTCACTATGATCAGTATTTGCTGTTCTTCAGTTGTTGTGGGCTGATATACTTGATTTGGACTTTATAGTTGCAGAGTATTAATAAATAGTTATTAATAATCAATACTAATTAATTTATTAGTAAATTATTTATTAACCAATAATTAATTAATTAATAAAATCCATGCAGGATATGGATTGTGAGGAAATGTTAAGTATTCACACTGAGCACTCAGTTTAGGTGCTCCAAACTGCCCTTGGGACTTGAATCTTTCTCCTTGGACTTATGTGGAAGTATAAACCAAATCAGTTTCGTCTAACATATGACTGTAGTCCTGATGAAAATAATCCTTCTGCTGATCTTCCCTCTCTTTTTGCTAGCTATTCCCCATCTCCCTTGTGCTGGCACAGGTTTCACTCAGCCACGGCCCAGAACAGCTGTAAATAAAAATTGGTTTGCATTTGTTTTCCCTAAATTAGTTTTCATCTGGATCAGTTCATTTTCATTAGCTTACTGCACAATCACGCAGAGAGCTGATGGGAATGAACAGACAGAGGCAGGAATCAGTGTTCAGAGTCAGTTGAGCTTATGCTGGGTGAAAGTGTCTTTGGCCCTCAAGTCCTTAGTGAAGTTATCAAATTAATTGTATTTCAGGGCACCTACTGTATATTGTGTGAAGGTATTCATGACTGTTAATGTTGTTTTATTAAAAGTGCTGAGTGTCTTAGCAGGGTGTTATTCAACCATGTGCAAAGTTCTAAAATGTGTTAAAATTTGCTTTTTGTGTGTATAGTCTTTTCTTTCTTATAGGTTTGTTTTATTTATTTACAAATGTAGTAATTCTCTTTGTCAGCCACCACATGCTGGGAAGTTATTGTCTGTGTTAAAACACATGCCTCAGAAGTATGGACCTGATGCCTTCTTCAACTTTCCAGGAAAAAGTGCTGCAGTATGTATATATTTTAAGTTTCTCGTTTGTTTGTTTGCTGTTCTATTAAGGCCCTTGGTTATTTTCATTCGTGGTGTTCTTTGTCTCATCTGTCATTGTCATAGAGTTTTAACCAAATTTTTTTCTCTGCCTGGCACCTACACTAGTGCCTGAATAAATCATGTTTATAATAGATGTGCAATATCACTACAGAAGGACAAATACTATTACATAAAGAATGGATACAAATGAGGCTGCTTTTTTATATTTTGTTATTTTTTTTCAGACTGGTTCAGTTAAATCTTGTTGTAAGGAGGATATACTTGCTTTTCACTCTAGGTGCTTATGAGAAATCTTTGAGAAAGCATTGTTACCAGACATTTATAGGCTGAATAATAGTGAAAAGGATTAAATTTAGCAATGATTAGTCTTTTTGTAATTGTTCTGTGACTCATTTCTAAGTTTTGTGGTGTTCACTTGAAAAAGAACTTGAAACTAAATAGGCAGTTGGAAAACCCTGTGCAGAATCTTCTGTTGGAATTCAAGTATGTCAACACTTTTGCTTCCACAATTGTAGAATGAAAAATTATGTTCAAAATTTCATGCTTAATTCAGAATAAGATTTGAATAAGATTTATCAGATGACTCTTTCCAGTTTTCTTCACATAAACCCATTAGCTTTCTGCCTTGGTGGCTTGAGATTGAATTTCACCAACTTGATGACATAATGAATTATTTTTTTGAATGAAAACTTTGGAGACTGAAAAACACAGACGACTAGAAAAATGCTCCTGCAGTTTTATCACATGCAACAGAACTTGGCACTAGACAGACATGTTTTTGTTCATTTTGGTTATTCATGGTTTTGTATTTAACTTCTGGTTTGTATTTAACTTCTGTTAATTATGTTGAATGCTTGAACCATATGTTATGATATTGGGATGCCTCAGTAACCGTTATGTGGATATTTTTATATATATATTTAAATTAAGAAGTCTATGAAATTAAGTATTTACTATAATTACTCCGTGATCCACTCACTATTGTGAGTTAAGTCAAGTGATAGTGCTACCAGTTCTCAAGAGCTGGGTGCAAAGACATGGAGACTGGTTAGTTAGCTGGTATAGAGAAGGATTTATAGCATTTTGTTTGGACAGGAATAGCTGAAAGGAGCATGGGAACATAATAACAAGTCTGGAGACACTTGAGTTCTTTGATGTTTTTTTATTCATTGGTATTGATCATCTGGACAGCATCTTTGATCAGAGGTTATGGCAATCTTAATTGAAGTGTGTATTGCAAACCTGTGCAGCAAACCAGCAGAAAGTTAATAGTAACGTTAAAAAATCCCAACCAAACAAAAAAATCCAAAACATAAACCCCAGCTGTTTGAAACAAAGGGTTCTGCCACACGGTTTGTAACTCAAGGGCTTTTGCACTGACTTAACACAGTGTTTGATATGAAGATTTTGCGTGGTGGGCATTGTATTGTGTTTCTTTTGAGGAAAGTTATAATTCTGTCTTATTCTCACTGGAAGCCTACATATATATGGATTTCAGGAGAGAAAATAATTTTTTCAGTGAAATGTGGCCAGCTTTCCCTTCATGATCAGTTATTTTACTGAATACCAACACTATGTGAAAATGGATCTGATTATTCTGTCAGATTACCACAAAACAAAACCAATCTGAATTTGCATTTTGAGAGGTTGTTATTCCATAAGGCTTTCACTAAAGCATTTAAGTTTTAAACCATAGGTTACTATTAATAATCTTTTTTGAGATATAAAGGTCAGTTTTAAAATATTTAGGTTAATTAAATATTGTAACAATCAAGCACAAAGAGAAGAGAAGTTAGGCCAGATTTTTTTCTTTAGTATAGAGAAACTGTACACATTTGCAGTGTGTCTCTGTTTATCAGCATATATTTGTAGAGTGTATCTTAAGCTGCATACTTCTACTGTTGTGTTGATCTTTCTACATAAATTACTTTTTGCTTTCTTCAGGCTATTGCCTTACCTCCTATAGCCAAGTGGCCATACCAGAATGGATTTACTTTCCACACTTGGCTAAGAATGGATCCTGTAAATAATATTAATGTGGATAAGGATAAGCCTTATTTATATTGGTGAGTATTATGTACAACTGATACGGCTGATGTTCAGTTTCTATTAATTGTTCAATGATTTCTGTGTCTTTTGTTCTGATTTGTCAGTTTTCGAACAAACAAAGGACTTGGTTATTCTGCTCACTTTGTTGGAGGCTGCTTGATTGTAACGTCCATAAAATCAAAGGGAAAAGGTTTCCAGCACTGTGTAAAATTTGATTTCAAGCCACAAAAGGTGAGTAAAAATAATAAAATCTTTCAAATAGGTTTCATGAATCTAAAATTGTAGCGTAGGAGTGTGTGTTGTAGCTGTTGATTAATCTCATCTTTCTGTAGAAAAACAGTTGCACTGGAATGAGCAAAACAAAGTTGTGTTCTGAATTCTTATTTAATTTTAATTTTACAACTAAAATATGAGTTGTTTTTATTACTGGTGTTCAAGGCTGGCTTGTGTATTAGGTAGTGTTACGTGATGTTGAATGTTCTGTTTTTCACTGAGATATCCTGCTAATGTTTCTGGAACAACTGGTGTAAACATCTTGTGGGAGAACAGGCCTCCTCAGGAATTCCTTATCAGTAATCCCTTGCTGTAAATATGGATTCTGTTTGTGATAATTTGACATGCACAGCCTTTGAGAGGTTTTAGTCTGGAGCCATCCTTGCTCTTTGGAATGGCATTTGTAGTAGTCCATCATGCTAAGAGTAACCCAGTGTAGAACTTATTTACAGAGTAGTTTCAGTGTAGATTTGGTTCAGCATTGTCATAAAGATTTTTTGAGTTATATGCCATAAATACCTTTTAAGCTTCTGTGTGGAAAAAATGGCATATTATCCTTTGACATAGCAATGCAAGAAAACTCACCAGTGACTTACTAATCTTTTCTACTTAAAACATATTTTTCAGTCTTAATTTATTTCACATAAAGAGTTGAATTTGTTCTCCCATGCCCCACGTGAATGCTTAAGTTACTCCTAAGTGTCTATAGAATTACATAAACTGAATTTTTATTGTTTAGTGGTACATGGTGACTATAGTGCACATCTATAACCGCTGGAAGAACAGCGAACTCCGGTGTTACGTGAACGGGGAACTGGCATCTTATGGGGAGATAACGTGGTTTGTCAACACCAGTGATGTGAGTAATCCCTGCACAGTAATGTCTGTAGCTGATCGTCCTGATGGATTACATAGATGTTCTTTGCCATTTTATCCATGAACCTCCCCCATTTTATGCATTTTTAAAAAATGTTGAAATAAAAATAATAACTTTTTTGGTAGAGGAGTAAATTATGCTTTTGTACATATCAGAACTTTGAATTTGTTTCTGCTGAGACCCTCAAATACTTGTTAATGTAAAAATATTCCCTGATAAAATGCATATTTTTTGCATGATTTGCTTGTGTAGCATGGATTAAACCCTGTTACTGGGTTCTGTTTTCTGTTTTCAGACATTTGACAAATGTTTCCTGGGTTCCTCAGAAACAGCAGATGCCAATCGAGTGTTTTGTGGGCAGATGACATCTGTTTACCTTTTTAGTGAGGCTCTCAATGCTGCTCAGATCTTTGCCATTTATCAGCTTGGCCTGGGATATAAGGTACCTTAGAATTGACTTCTAAGTTTAATTCTGCTAAGACTCCTTATGGTAGGTGTTAAGAATGTTGTGACACCTCCATGTCCCAAAAAAATTATTTTATGGTGTAATCTTTTTATTAACCTCTTCCATGTTTCTTCTGTAAGCCTATGTATGGCCTAACAAGCTACAAGTAAGCATTCATTCATTTTCTTGATTTCTTATAAAACAAAAAGAATGATGCTCCTGTTTGCCTCTCAAAATTTCCGTGGTGGTGGTTGGGAGACGGAGAACACAACTGTTATCTCTGACTAGATTCACTTTTGAGGCTGAAAGCTTTAGATCAGTTATGATGTATTTGTTTTAGAAATGTGGTTTTATAGTTGCTTGTGCTAGTGGGGTTTTTTTAATGTGTGAAGTCAGTGCTGAGGATTAGTTTTGTTGCAGTGATTTATTATTTGTTTTGTCATAGCCTGAGGGGCACTAATTGAAGGCTGTTATTCCCCAGCAGCTGTACAAACATACGCTAAAAAAAGATGGTTCCTTTTCTATCTGCTCCTCAATTATTAGTTCCTTCTGAGTGAACATTGCTGACAGTCCTGCTGTTTCCGAGCTGATGTGGTTCTTTTACATTACCCACTATCTTGGCAATGACACTCTTTAGGGGCCAAAAAAATTCTGCCATTTTAATTCTGTAAAACTGACTTTGAGTCTTATGAGTCTTTGGTTGTTATGAGAACCTTTCTTTATGAAATGCTGCTCGATTAAAGAAGCAATGTTTTAATCATTTTTTGCAATAGTTGTTCTGAACTGTATCTTCAATGTGAATAATCTAATTTTTTTCTCCTTTCCTTCCTGAACTGTGCTTCCCAATCCAGGGAACCTTCAAGTTCAAGGCAGAAAGTGATCTCTTCCTCGATGAACATCACAAATTGTTGCTATATGATGGCAAACTCTCCAGTGCTATTGCTTTTATGTATAATCCAAGGGCTACAGATGCACAGCTGTGTCTAGAGTCATCCCCTAAGGATAACCCTTCTATTTTTGTTCATTCACCACATGCCCTCATGCTGCAGGTAAATCAACATTTTCATAGATTTTGAGGATACAAATGATTTCTGTCTGAAAACCTAAAATCCAGTTTTATAGGGATTTAGATAAGATATGGAATTGCTTATAGGTTGGGGTTTTTTGGGTTGGTCTTGCCCCTGTTTCTTGAACTAAAGAGGATGCACAAGAATCCTAAGAAAAAAGCTGAGTCTATGAATAAATACAGAGGCTGTGTTAGCTTTGAAAAAAAATCTTTCTTCCTCACTTCTGACATGTTCACTCCCCTACAGATGTTCCCTGTCTCCCATCCTTTGCCCTGTTGATATGAAATCCTTTTCTTCCCTGTGCTTTGAATGCTACCTCCTGTATATTCACCTGAGGATCTACACTGTAGATCTGTGTCTAAAAGTAATGTGTATCTAAAGCAGTAGGTCAGGCATACTGGGCATTTAGTGTGACTGGGGCAGCCAGTTTGTTCTTTGTGCTGTTCCTTTTTATTTGGTAATAATACAGTTTTTATATTGAAGAAATTAAAAGCTATTTTCAGTGAACCTTTTGTCAGTTTCTGAAGGAGGTTTCAATATTTCCTGTTTCTTCTTTGTCAGGATGTGAAAGCAGTCTTAACGCACTCTATCCAAAGTGCTCTGCACTCCATTGGAGGAGTGCAGGTGCTTTTCCCTCTCTTTGCACAGTTGGATTATAGGCAATATTCCTCAGACCACATTGACACAACTGTTTGGTGAGTGCATGTACTGACTGTGTCCTGGGCTTTGTTCCTTTGAAGTAAAAGAAATTGCTTTATCAAATGGCAGAGTCATTTGCATTGTCTTGTGCAACAGTAAATTATATCTTACAACAAAAAGGTTACAGTCAGGACCTCAAAGTGATGTACTTGTTTGCACTGAATGTTCCGTGGAAGCTCACAGAGAATCAAAATGTACACATATTTTATACTTGACTTTTTTTTTTTTTTTTTGTGTAGCAGAATTATGGATAATTCTGTTGAGCTTACTCCTGTCATGGAGAGAATTCTCTGAGGAAGGCTTCAAGAGAAACTCCAGAAAGGATGAATTTTTCAGCTACATGAAGCCATTCCTTGGAATTTTTCTTCATTTTTTTTAACCTTCAGGTTTTTGGGAGATAGTGTTACTTAGTGTTGCTGCTAGGCTTTTTCTCTCGTTTGAGCTCTGTTCAACTCCATCCAACTTCTGATCATCCAGGCACAGAAGCTGGTGGAGCTCCTAAGTTAAAGAGCAGCAGTAAAAGCAAAGGGATTGGTTTTTAGAATTCTGATGTAATTTGCTCTGTTTCATTGCATTTTTAGTTTCATGACTGTTTAAATATGATCTGTATCCATATTGTTGCTTAGAAGGAATGGTCACAATATTCCTTCAGCCCATTTCTTTGTGCCTGGGTGTCTCCTGAGCTTGCTCAGACTTCAGCATCTATGTGATAAGTCAGGGCTTTGATTCAGTTGCAAATTGGCTCAGCAATACAGGGGTTTTCTAGTGGTTAAATTCTTGATCCATGGGCACTAGTGCCTTGACAGGAATATTTCCTCTGGCAGTACAACAGCAAAGCTGTGTCTAGAAAAATATCTGCTCATCTGATAGCATAAGAAGCAGAATGGCAATTGTTACTGACGTTGCAGAAGTTTGTAAGTGAAATATGAAGAAGAGAGAAGGGCAGACTTAACTGTTGCCGTTTTGAAAGAATTTAGAAGGATTTTGCTTTTGTATGGTTATCTCAGAATCCAGAATTCTGAGTTAGAAAAGCATTAATAAAATCAAGAAGTTTTTTGAAGCGAGCTGTCAAAATTTAGTCTTGCTTTTTTGTTTTAAAAGTTCTGATTTGGACATTTACGTAACATATATCTCTGGGTTGTGTGGTGGAAGTGTTAATTGCGAAATACTTTGTCTTGTTGTAACCCTTTAAAACATTTTTGTTTCCTAAACCATATTTTCCAGTTCTACTTTACTGGCATTCATCATGGAGTTGTTGAAGAACTCTATTGCTATGCAAGAACAGATGCTTTCCTGTAAAGGCTTCCTTGTGATAGGATACAGCCTAGAAAAGGTAAAGTAAATCTTCCTTGATTTTACATTAATATTTAATTGTTTTTGAGATAAATACTTTTCCTAGACTGTTGCAGGGCTCTCCTCAAGCAGATCTTCTTTTGCAGTCTTCCAAAGCCCACGTTACCAGAGCTGTACTAGAACTTTGCCTTGCCTTCTCGAAATACCTGAGCAACTTACACAATGGGGTGCCCCTGCTGAAGCAGCTATGTGATCATGTTCTCCTGAATCCTGCAATATGGATTCATATCCCAGCACAGGTAAAATTCCTTATTCTTATCAAGGAGGTAACTTACGGTGTATTGATTTGGGAGTGTTGAAACTAAGCCTTGACTCCAAAGAATTACGGGTTCTGGCTCTGCAACAGAAATCACCCAGGAATTGTTTTCAGACTCTGCTTTGCTCCATATAGTTGTCACGTTTTGCAGACTCCAAAGGTTTTGTGGGAGTTTGGAAACTTGCAGTGTTCTGCAGAACAGAGTTGTGATTTTTGAGCCAGACTGAGAAGGAAGTTTGGATGGGTTAGTTGGGAAAAACTCAAAAGTTTTTGAAGAGGAAATTGTCTTGGGTGTCAGATTTTAAGTCTTAATATAAATTGACAGTGAGTATTTTTGTTTTGGTGAACCTGTATTCTCTGAGAGTGAACAACTTTGATCAAAACTTGCCAGCTGAAACCTTCTTACCAGCACTGTACGGTTTCAGAAATATAATGAAATTTTTCATCAGTTTGCAGAAGTTTTAAGACTAACCTATGCACAGAAAAATCTATTTCTTTAAGACTTTTTGATAGGTGAAACGTAAGAATTCAGTTGTCTGTCATGCTGCAGTTCAGGTGTGATGATTTTTGTTTTCCTGACCGGGTGTTGTAGGTTCAGCTGACCCTGTACACTTACCTGTCTACGGAGTTCATTGCCACTGTTAACATATATGGAGCAATCCGGCGGGTTGGGACAGTTCTTTTGGTCATGCACACCCTCAAGTATTATTACTGGGTGGTGAACCCTCAGGATCGCAGTGGAATAACTCCCAAGGGCATAGGTATGTATATATATATTGATTTTTACTCTCACAATCTGATGTTTGTTGTAAAAAAGTTTTGTATACAATGTTTAGAATAGAACCATACTTCAGAAATAATTACCCTTCAGTGGGATGGGTTCCCCGTAACAGTGTGAGCAGTGAGCTTTTGTCCTTGAAAGATTTTTTTCACAAACTAATGGAAACTTTCTTTAGAAGTCATATATCCATCAGACACCTGTATGAACTGATACTAGACAGGAGTGGTCAGAGAAATGGTAGGATGTTGGAACTGTAGGACTGTGCCTGGGAATATGGTCTCTTTCTGTAACGAAAGGCTCTGGAATTTCAGAGAGAGAAGCAGGTGATGGAAGAGAGCCTGATGTACTAGGAGTGAGTGCTCCCTAGATGTGTCTGACTTCCTACCACCAACTTCTCAAAATGACCAGCCCTTCCTGTTAGAGGCTTGTAAAGATTGTTTTGTAGAATTTCGCATCCTTTAAGAAGCAAAGCATGTGCGTTTTCTCCTTTCTTTGTGCAGACATGGATTTGCTTAGTTTCTTAACTCATTTATTGAGCCTGAGGCAAGTGGATGAGGAGGATAGTCTTAGTAATGCAGTTGAATGGCTTGTTTTGACTAGACTGGTTTATACTGAAAATAACTTTTCTTAAACCAAGTATGCCTGTGGGCCTATACTTTATAAAACCAGACTCATATGATCACTTTCATTCTCTAGATGGCTTGCTTTTCTGTGATGATTAGGATCATAAGAATTGTGACCCTACAGGCAAATGTAAAAACTATCCCCCAAAATGTATTTGCAACAGTTCATTTGCTTTCTGTACCAAAGCTTTTACTTGACTTTGACACTTGGTTGCACCTGTTTTTTTAACCTTGCCTCTCCTGGGAACTGCTGAGTGTTTGAGTATTTAAAATGTTTCTTTGAAAGTCTGCTTTACATAGGAATGGCAGAAGCCAGTCCTTTTGACTCTGAGTTAACAAATTAAGTCATGTCTTTCAAGATACTCTTTATACATAGCATTGTAAGATTGACTTTTGTGTATTTAGCCAGTGTATAATAATGGCATGTAGCTCTTCCTTTGAGCTTTAGCAGAACTTTAAAAAGAACTGTAAACTGCAAAATTTTAAATGCTGGAAATTCTGACATAAAGTTCTCATATCAGTATTATTCCTTGCATGAAGTTGGTTCATAGCACTACAAAGAAATGTTAAAATCATCAGAATTTAGGGGTGTTTAAGAAACTATTTAATAAAAGCCTTAGTAGAACCTCACTGATCAGGCATTTTGCTACTAAAAAGTGATAAAACACAGTAGTGTTTTGTGGTCTGAAATAGAGGGTGGGAAGACTTAGATTTGTGCCTTCTTCACCAGAAAATGCCTTTTATTTTTCTTTTTGTGAAAATGCAGTCTGTGCTAATAACAACTGTTAACTTGTATTTTATGTGTCTACTTTTCTTTTGTAGATGGTCCACGGCCTACTCAAAAGGAGATTTTATCCCTGCGAGCATTTTTGTTGATGTTCATTAAGCAGCTAGTGATGAAGGTAGGATAGCTTTAAATTATGGTAGGATATTTAAGTTTCCTTTCATAAAGAAGTGCCTAACATGCTTTAAACATGTTGAATTTTGTGATAGTAAGTAAACAGAAAAGCCCTGTAAAGTGCTTCTTTTTGTTGTGGCTCTTGCCACGGACAGCAGTGCTAAAGATGCATTTTTTTCCTCTTTTAAGCTGTTTTTATCAAAAGTGGAGCTGCTATTAGCTGAGAAATATTTACTATTGGGGAAATAAGTATTTAATTTCTTGTTTTGGGGTTTTTTTTTAACATGAGCAGTATCACCTACATCATAAGTGCTTAAAGACTAAAAAGAAACATTTGGTATTATATTCTGTGGGTCAGTGGGACAGAGGAGGATTGGAAGGACTGTCAATAAATTTCGCAACTGTTTCTTGGACATTAGAGGAATGCTGGAATTCCGCAGCTCTAGTGCTTATAGGCTCTTCATGACCCTTTTCTATCATAAGTTTTGGTTGCTCTCCTTTCTCTCTTCTGAGGACCGACTTTTCTTGTGTTGGAATCTACCTCCCTTTTCCACTGTGTTGCTGATGGACCAGTGAGGTCTGCATGGAGCAGTAACTACCAGAAAAGCTCTGCCCTTGACTCTTTAACTCTTTCTCTAAAT
The DNA here is from genome assembly GCA_008033365.1 of Pseudorectes ferrugineus. Classification (NCBI taxonomy): domain Eukaryota; kingdom Metazoa; phylum Chordata; class Aves; order Passeriformes; genus Pseudorectes; species Pseudorectes ferrugineus. The sequence continues at coordinate 25,818 of QWTY01042656.1, forward strand.
TGGATATTCTGCAATTGAAGTATCAGGAACATTTTATCTATTAAACTCTAAAAGACTTTCATTAAGTGTTAGATTAATTCTTTTTGTTTTTTGTTTTTTGCAAATTTCTGTCAGAGATTTATAACTTGGACAGTTTCGAGTAGAGTTGCACCAGGTTTGTCATGGTTTAGCCTCAGCCAGCAACCGAGTACCACACAGCCACTTGCTCACTCCCTCAGCAGTGGGATCAGGGAGAGAGTCACAAGAGCAAAAGCTTGTTTTGAGTTGAGATAAAGACAGTTTAACAGGGAAAGCAAAAGCCACATACACAAGGGAAGGAGTTCACTCTCTGCTTCCCATGGGCCGGCAGGTGCTCAGCCATCTCCAGGAGAGCAGGGCCCCGTAACAGTGACTTGGGAAGACAAATGCCACCTCTCCAAGTGTTTCCCCCTTTCTCCTTCTCCCCCCAACTTTATATCCTGACCAGGATGTCACATAGTCTGGAATATCCCTTTGGTCAGTTGGGGTCACCTGTCCGGGCTGTGTCTCCTCCCAACATCCCAGGCACCCCCAGCTTCCTCGCCAGTCTGGCCGGTCTGAAAAGCAGAAAAG